>VWPU01012906.1:0-112492 GCA_013398955.1 Callaeas wilsoni | reverse complement strand
CTGTCTCTCAAACCGAGACAAAAGTAAAGAAGGCTTTCTCACATGACTGAAAAGCCATTGTTACAAAAATGAAAAGAAAAAAGAGAAAACAAATTCATTTGATCTCCTGGAAGAGTAAATATAGTGTTTAGAAATGGAAGGAGAATGTGTAAAAGAGCTCTGGAAGGAAATAGAGTAGTTTGATATATACAAACTGGAAAGTGAAGAGAGAAAGCAGGAAGAAAGAGTGAGACGAGAGTGATAGAAGGAAGGAAAGATAGAAATGAAAGAGAAAAATGGAAAAGAGAGAAAGAAAAAGAATGAGAAAAAAGGAGACAAAGGGAAGGAAAGAAAATTGCATATAAGAGAAAGAGGGAAAGAGTTAAAAATAAAAACTAAATAGGCGGAAATAAGAGAGAAATAGAAGGAGAAAGAAGAATACAAGTATGACAATGGAAAATAATGATTTTTAAAGTTTAGCAACAGTAATGGTTTGTTACTGAATAGAGATGACAGAGATCTTCAGTGTTGCAGTTATCTTCTATAAATATTTCTGTCCTATATTTGGAAAGTAAGATGACACACTTATTAGACAAATGTGGTATTTTCCAGATAAACCACATTTACAGGGAGTTAACATTTTAAAAACACAGGATTAAACCATTCATTGACACCACCAGGGCTGTAGACGGTCTATTAGTGGCTGGGGTTAATTTGCACATATATTTTGCAACATCCAGAGGCATTTGGTTGGAGGACTTTACATTAGAAAGAATGTAAAAGTTAAGTCACATCTGGAAAAATGCAGGCAATCAAACCATGATGCACAGGGTCACTCTAAACAAACATCACTACATTTCCAGTTTGTTGCAATGAAGAAGCTTGGTTAGAGAGATGGATAGTTCATTTTTGTGGTTTTTCTAAAGACGAAAGATCCCTTTTAGCCTGTATTTTGTGGCAAACTTTTTGTGTGGGTTCAATGCAACTACTCATGGTAGATGTCCCAACATCTGGTGGAAAGGCAATTACAAGACATCCAAAGCAAATTCCAATTAAAATTTAGGTATTTTAATTTAAAGTCTGTTTAACTCTGCAACAAGAGAGAAATATGTTGAAAGTTTAGCAGCTTTATCTCGATCTAAGGCTTGTTAGTATGGGAAACTGAGAGGAATTCAGTGACCTTAATAGCCGAAGATTTGCAGATCAGTATTTTATGGACACTTCCAGGACGGAAGGGTTCTCTCTTCATTTTGGGCATTACAATTTATCAAGGCAATAACCCTTGCAACTCCTTAGTGTGTGGATTTATGGCATTGTTGTCAAAACATTGGCAGAACGCTCACAGGAGAGTGCATGGAACGGTTTCAGAAGGATTTGTCGGAGCCCAGAGAGAAGCTGTCAATGTGCTGCCACCTACAGAAGCAGGACTCCCTAACGAGCTCTCAGAACGATAGACAGTTGGCCAAGAATTCAGCACTCTCATGGATTATCTGAAATGATATGCAATTAATAATGGTTCACAGAGGACACGAAGTTGACACAGTGGTGGGAAGCAGAAGATGGAACAGCTGTATCCAGAGACGCAGCTTTCCTGGCAACATCCCTTCCACAAAATGCTTTGGAAGCTGTAAATACAAAGCCACACACCTGGAAAGATTGAAGGTGTCTGACATTACCCATCATTGCATCCTGGTCTCTTCTGGGAGGTATCACAGAAGAAAGCATAAAATGACTGCAGCACAGATGACTGCTTCATAAAAATGGTCCTATTCTTTATTTACAGGAAAACAATCAAAAGGAGTGAAGAGAGAAGCAATTTCTTTCTGTATACTTTCCAGGAGTACAGTTCCCTTATTTTCATGTTCAAACGTTTAAAAGGCTTATAAAACAAAAACACAAATTAAGAAAATAGAGGAAAATTATTTCAGTGGGTGGAAATCCCTTAATTGAAAGATGCAAGCTTTTCAGAAAGAGATACTTAATATGACCATTACTTAATTAAAGTGCCTGCATGCCTTCGAAGAAAGAAATGCTGGACATCATTTGGCTCCTGTTATAAGCTAGAAAGGTATGAAACCCTCCATGTAGTTAGAAATACAAAACAGAACTCCTTAATTTTGATTTATGGCCTACACAGTTTAACTGTGAGTGATGAACTACAGGTGAAAAGTATCAAAAAAAGAAAATCTCAAAAGCTCTGTTGGACTGGATGGTTTTTTAGTCGGTAGAATTTAATTAAATACCACTTCCTTAATTCAGACATTGGATAATTAAATCAAACATAGAGATACCCAAAGAGTAATACTTGAAATTAGTATCAAAAACTATTTGGGGACCATGTGTCTGTGTTTGTTTTTGTTTATTCTTAGTTCACTTTAGATTGGTTTGCTTTGGTTTGATTTCACAAGTCTGAAAGCCTCTGTGTGAATGAGAGCAAGGAACAGTCTACAATTTACAGTCAGTTACTGTAAATATAATGAAGATTCTTTAGAACTTAAATTTAGTAAATCAAGCAAATATTTCCTTCTCAGAAATATTACTGCTCTGGGCACTGACAGTATTTTGTCTCAGATGTACTTCCGTATTTATGATATATATTTGACATAACAATGTTAATTGATATTATATTCTATTTGTTTGTTTATTTGTTTTAAATTGCAATTTTTGACCTTTTCTCTGCTCCTACAAGTCCTTTTCAGACGAGCATTAACATTACTGTGTTGGGTTCTGAAACTTGTAGACCTCTTGTGCTTGCTTTCAGCACGACAATGTATTACATATTTATTTAAATGTGTTATTTTCTCAGATACAGGAAAATAATCTTCAGAATTGAAAACCTATTCTGCTTCCTTTTATGCAATATTTCTGTAACCCATTTATTGAGTAATATTTTGATGTCAGCAAATACAAGATCCAAATTTAATCGTTAAAGTACAGACTAAAATTACTCTCTCTGCAACTGAAATTTTATAAGTGCAACTTTTTGAACTATTTTCTTCTTAATTACTCTCTGTTTAGTTTTAGTTTTAGCACTCCCATTCTAGAAGACCAGTTAAGTTCTGCAAAAGTCTTTAAGAGTATGCTACCATCTTCTGGAAAGAGACGAAAATAGAGCTTTTAACTATTTAAGATTAAGCAGATTTGTGTTATCATCATCACTTGCAGACTGTATGCTTATACTTTCCAAAGCCCGTCTGAGATTTTTCTGAACAGGGAAAATATTTCCGAAACCCAAAATATTAAGATTTAACCATGGGTCTTCAAGAAATCTCTCTTCCAGGAGCAAGTTTTTTGTTTCCTCCCTTTAAACTGCACCTCAAATTATATAATTCTTGACATTTTAAGGCTCATTAACCATTTACTTACACAGCATGAAATCTTTAGAGATTAAGTCAACATTGCTTTAAAGGACCCTTATTTCCACAGCTGAAATTCAGAATTCAGCTCTTTTCATACTGCCATTAACATCAGCCTAGAAAGCAAAGTTCATGTCACATCCAAAGCTGCACAGATTTCCAGTAAATGTATCCAAGCTTGTGGGTTGGCCTGTTGGAGATAAGGCTGTTTATGAAGGTCAGTCCTGAGAGCTGAGGGACTAGATTTTAGTGAGCAAGCCAAAAAGTAAAAAAACTTTTTGGATCAAATAAACCAATGTAGTGGCTGCAACTGAAACCACATCATCTTTTGAAATTAAAAATTCTGCTCTATGTTAGAAATAAGACATATGGAGCAGTGTAGCCCTGGTATTGATGCTTCCCATATTTAATATTGTATGTATTGAACATTTTACATGACACTTTTTAGAAAATTTTTGCTAAGAAACAGCATTCATAAAAGGCTAAAAATCTTTGATGCAGAATTTAAACATTCTTTTAACTATGATTTTCATTAGTAAATAGCACATGCCACAACAGTTCTAGATCTTGTTAGTCACACAGATGCAGTTCACTGACTTGTTTTTTTGAGATATTCGCTGTAAGAATGTGTATCCTGGAGGATAGTGACAGGAGTGGTATTGAAAGATCTGCATAGTGAGCTTGGCAAAGAAACTCTTCCTTTTGAAACTGCTGTGGGAACCTATTACCACACTCTAAAATATCTGATGAAATTAGATTGGCTAGGTTACTGTAAGGGAAAACAAGATTTTAGAAAGACAGATACATGTGTAGAATTTCCAGAAAGAAATAAACATTAAAAAGTAGGTGGCCATATTTCTGCTTTCAGTATTTCTTAATTTCCTGTTTGAACTGGCAAAGTGGGGCAGCTAGTGAGGAAGAGAAAAAAAGAATTTTTGTTAGTCTATACTTTTTAATTTGCATGTTTTGTATTTTCAAAGTCCAAAGAAAACACTGAAAAAAAAGTAGCAGTGCTTTTTGTAGGATAGTTTCTTAAATTTTTTCTGTCTTTGGTGTATGAAAAAAGAAGCAAATATGAACAGATATTCTTTACCTGATAGTTCATAAATTTTTTTGCCTGTATTTTTTTTGCATTGATGACTCACAAACAAAATAGAAAGTCAGCATCCTGCTTTGACTCCTGTTGGGTGACTTTCACAAGGCAGAACAGAATATTGCAATGATAATAACAATTCTATGAAGGTTAAATGGCAGAAGAGTTATCTGGATTATGAAAACTTGTGGAGTTTATTAACTGAAATTTCAATCTATTCCTTTGCAAAAATGGAGATTGTACTTAAAAAACAATTGCTTGTCATAAGACTGACAAAAAATTATTTTCCGAATAGGAAATATTAAGGCAAGCAAAGTTCCAAATGCTATAGAGACTGACATACAAACTACATGAAAATTTAGAATAAGTGGAAGATTGCTTATTTAATTCACATAAAATTCAGATTTTAAGCAGGTGCAATATTTCCATTAGCTGAGCTGAGCAACTTAATAAGAAAAGTAAATCCACCCAGCTTTTTTTTCCTTTTCCTGTTCTCAAATGCTTCAGTGTCCTGTGTACTTGGTCATTTCACTGCAATTTGTTTATTTAGTTATTTTACAATGAACATTTTCAGTTACAGCTATTCTCAGTGTTTTAACCCTATAAACCATGTGGCATTCTGTCTGTTTAGCAGCACAGGTTTTATCCTGAAACACTGAAGGGGAATACATGTTCTAGAACAGAAATTCTCTAAGTTTTGGCCATTATATCTTTGAGCTGGTTTCTAAGACACTGACTCTAGTTGAGCTGAAGTTCTACTGCTTAATGTTTGGATTAACTGAACATGCA
The DNA here is from genome assembly GCA_013398955.1 of Callaeas wilsoni. Classification (NCBI taxonomy): domain Eukaryota; kingdom Metazoa; phylum Chordata; class Aves; order Passeriformes; family Callaeidae; genus Callaeas; species Callaeas wilsoni. Next base: position 107,275 of record VWPU01012906.1, on the reverse strand, counting down.
ATGATCATGAACAAACAAATGAAAATTCATTCTGGGAATCACTTGAGCACCAGCAGAAAAAGTATTCTCATTATAGCCCCAGATGTAGTGGCATTTGTCCAGGACATTTGGCTTAGCAAACCAAGCCTTGCAAAAACATCAAGGGACTTTTCATGATCACATCATGGGAACTGCTGCACGAACTAAGGTAACATGGCTGCTTCTAGAACATGCTTATGCAAACATTCCTTCATTTTTAAGATTGATATGCCACTTATTAAAAAAAAAAACTTTTTTTTTGCATTACCATATATATTTTTTTACATTACCAGATAAATAACACTGTTGGTTTGAATATTGCTTTACAGGGCTACTCATCTGTGCTTTCTTGCATTATTAAAGTAACAGAGTCCTGGTTTTTATATAACTGTATATCCTGGTGTGTTTTTTCCCCAAAAATAACATTATTCATTTTCTTTACAAGGTATTTCAAATTTTACCATTAGGGGTTAGTTAGGAGGAATTAGATTTCAGGAAGTGTAAATATTAAGATTCTACTTCTGAAAGAGTCAAAAAAATCTCATTCATCTTTTCATCAACAGATAGGCAAATTAACTTCACTAAAATTATTAATGCGTTTAAAATAGTAGCAATGTTGTAGTTCATTTGTAGGTAATGAACACTTTTACTGGTAAGCATAATAAGCATATTGTGGACTTGGTTATGCTTTCTAGGTATTAATGAAATAGGAACATGCATACGTTTTTGCATTGTTTGTAAACTATGTTAAAGCTCAGTTTTTCCTGGTTCAGAAATAAAGGCAAAAGTAGTTAAAGAGGAAGAAGTTGAATGACTAAGATCAGCAAAAATGGAAATTTTTTATTTTTAACTCATGACACAAGGAAAAGGAATAACTAGAAATGCATTAGAAAGGATCCTGAAGTAAAAATAATTTTTTAAAAAGGTTTCATTTTGTAATGAAAGAGTATTATAAACACTGGTGTACCAGGTATACAGCATTGTCTTCCTTCATAAGGAAATGCTAAAATTACTAAATAAGCGCATTATGATGTCAAAATTCAAGGGGGATATTAACCCCAGACATCATCCGCCATCCATCACATGTGCGTGATGTGTGTCAGCATTCCCTTGCTCTGGAAAAGCAGGCGCTTCAGCCTGGATTGCTTTAGCCCCAGCAGGGGACTTATTTACTCCAGCTCCTTCGTACGTCAGCGGCTGGGGTGTTAGCTCGGGAGACTCGGAGATGGTGTCCCTGCTTGGGGATGTCAGACCAGCCGTGCCTCAGCTGCCTGAGTACCAAACAGCAGCACAGCCGCTCTTTGCAGGAGCGCTGCAAGGCTGGACGCGCTCAGGTTCGCTGCCGGACTGCTGTGAGCGTCAGGGCTGCGGGAGCTCTGAAGGAACGGGAATGAAGGGAGCTACTCAAGGCTCTTTGTGCCTGACGTGATGCACAGGCACGCGGAGGGGGTACAGAGACACAAAGCAAAAGATGGACAAAAGCAAAGGCTGCTTCTCATTTGCTTTCAAATGCTTCAAATCTGCATCACTGGGCAACTTCTTACACAGGCCGATTTAAATAGGAGAAGGGGGGATGGTTTTAAACTAAAAGATGAGAGATTAAATTAGATGTTTATATTAATATTAAAATGCGCCGCCGGCACGCTGGCTGGGCTGAGATGGCAGCAGCTTGGTCCAGGCGTGTCCCACACAAAGGAAGGACGCCCCGGGGCACCTCGGTGCCTCGCTTGCCAGCCTTCCAGCCCGTGCGGTGAAGAGCACGGAGCCCAGCGTGCCTGGGGCTTTTGGATAGCCCAGGCGCGGCCAGAAATGAGTTGAGCAGAGGTGGCTCTCGGCCGGTGATCCAAGGGTTTATTGTAGAAGCACCCTCGAATGGTCCGGATGCCGAAGAGAGCAAGGCACAGTAATCAGGGCTTTATAAAGGATGCAGGGAAGGGGGCGGGGTGACACCACAGGGACCCATAGGAAGAGGAGAAGGGTGGGACAGGTCAGGACACCTTCCCCTAGGGGACACAAGAGGGGTCTGTCAACTGTAGACAGAACCACCCCTCAGGAATCCTAGGAAACCAAACATAGACGCCATCTTCACAGAATGGGGGTTTCACTCCTTGGTACCAGCCCACCAAACCTCTGTTTCTGGGCCCTGTGGCCTCCTGGTTGGTTCCGTCACCACAACAGATGTTAGGAAGAAATTCTTTAATCAGAGAATGGTGAGGCACTGGAACGGGTTGCCCAGAGGAGCTGAGGATGCTCCATCCCTGGAAGTGTTCAAGGCCAGGTTGGATGGAGCTCCGAGCAACCTGGTCTGGTGGAAGGTGTCCCTGCCCGTGGCAGGGGGTTGGAACCAGATGGACTTCTGAGGCCCCTTCCAAGCCTAACCATTCTGTGATTCCACGATTCTATGATCATAGTTTTATATTAACGAGTGGCACTTTTTAAAAAAAATTACATATTTAATACTGGAGGAGTGTCCCAACAGGGGTGTTCAATAGTAACAATTGCTAAAAATTTGTTAAATGAGTTTAGTATATTCTAACCTTTAAAGGGAAGCAGCACTGGAAAAACTGATAACTGTCAAAAGACTGTCCTTTTTGGATTTATCTAAATATTCTAAATACAATAAAGTGATTCCTTTAGACATTATTTCAGTTATAATTATAAAATGAAATATTTTGAAATATTACATTTTATGAAAAATCCTAAGAGTTTGTCTTCTTGTCTTTTTTGGGACAAAACCAAACTTCAGAACTTCTAGGGTTTCACAGACTTGTCTAATAATAATATGTGTGATAAAATTATTTCACACCTCCACTTTTAATGAAGCATTGTAGCTATAAAAGTTCTAAATATGTTAAATCTTGAATCTTGTTTATGATGCATTAGGATACTTAATGGAGAGATAACTTTTTAGTTAATAACTTGACTGAGTAAAGGAAAATGATTTACGTATTACTGGTACTGGTGTTCCCTGAAGGATGGAATAGAAATCTTATATGGTTATAAAAGCCTGGCTCTTTATTGTCCACCAAATACAATTTGTGTGGGGAAAATAGTGAGGGGTGTCCACAATGGGAGTTACTTGTGTTTGTGGGAAAAAAATCCCTCCAAATTAGAAATAGCTGTTAAGTAATTTAGTGTGCGTTATTTATTTTTCTTACTGCCTTCAGTAATTATCAAGAATATGCTGTAGGTAAAATACAACATGAATACAACTTTTTATAAAGCTGACTTTTTTTACTAGCTTTGCCAGATAGTCACTGAAATTCAGAAACTCAGGATATGATCTGTTTATTTAAAACTAATCTTTAAGTGAACCATTGGAGATTGCTAACAGTGCATGGAACAATCTTTTTCTATGGAAATGTTCCACACATACAGTTTATGAACATAGCTGGCCTCTCTAGTCTCTGGCTTGCTCTACATTTCCTTGGGTTTTGCATTCCCATGAATGAGAATGAACTATTATTTATTCTTGGCTCTCCCAAGAATGGAGCGAAGGAGTAACTTAACTTTTGCCCTCGGTGTCTCCACCTCCTCCAGTCAGAGCAGATGTCACAGGCATGTGCTAGCTTTCAGCCATCCTTATTATGTCTTAATCATGTTCTGAACTTACTCGTTCCCAGGAGTAAACAAAGAGTAGTCAAGCAGTAGGAGTAGTTATGGGAAAGAAGAATAAATAGTGCAGATGTCAGGAATTAAATCTAGACCATGTTTAAAATGTCTCTTGCCTCTCCTGGAGCCCAGATCTCAACTGCTCTCTTCAGAGTCCCACTCCAAAGGTTTAGGAGTTCTGGCATTGGCCCTGGCTGCAGCTCTGAACCACCAGAATGGTTGCTCAGCTCTGGGACATGCCCAAGTACCTCAGAGCAGCCTTACCTCACTGATTGGAGCTCGAGGATTTCAGTGAGCTACCCCCAGGGACCATCACCTTGCTCTGCAGTCCAGTCAGGATCTGGGCTTTACCAGAGAGAAGGAAAGAGATGGGTAATCAGCGTGGTGTCATAAAACATCCTGAGCTGGAACAGACCCACAAGAATTATTGAGTCCACATCCTGCTCCTACACAGGGCAGTCCCAAGAACCACACTACGTGCCTGAGAGCACTGCCCAGACACTTCTTGAAAAGTGCACTTGAGCTCTGTCAGGCTCCGTGTTGTGAACAGTTCCCTGGGGAGCCCAAACACCCGCAGGGAGAAGCATCTTCTCCAAGTACCTAACCTAACCCCTCTGACAGCTTCAGGCCATTTCCTCATGTCCTGTCACTGGTCACCAGAGAGAAGAGATCAGCACCTGCCCCTCCTCTTCCCCTCATGAGGAAGCTGCAAACCACAATGAAGCTTCTCCTCTGTCCCCTCTTCTCCAGGCTGAACAATTGACCTCAACCACTCCTCATACGGCTTGCCCTCAAGTCCCTTCACCATCTTTGTGACCCTCCTTTGGACCCTTTCTAAGAACTTTATATCATTTTTATATTGTGGTGCCCAAAACGGCACACAGGGCTCGAGGCGAGGCCACAAAACAGAAAGTGACAATCACCTGCCTCGACCGCTTGGAGTGAAGAATAGGAGGGAACAGCAAAAAGAGACGGGGAAAACGCGAAGCGACCTGGGAACCAGGGAGAGGAGGAATTCTCCCGCTGGGAAGCCGCGCAGGAGGGCGGCGCTCCCATCACCTGCTCTAAACCCGGCGTGCAAGTGCCGCATGGCACGCGCTGTGATTTGCAGCGTGGCCACCAGATGGCAGCAGTGAACAAGGAATGCATTCCCTTTGGCCTTTGTCTCTCTCTCTCTCCAGAAGCTGCGGGAGGGGCCTCCTGGACTTTGGGCACCTTCCACGTGGTTCGTGAATAGCTTTTGGTTCCTTCTGTGAAGGTGACAAGAGCATTAAATTTCAGACACTTAAAAATTCATAAGCTCAGATGTAAAAATAGCAGAACCGCTGGACCCAGTCTGTGTCTTTAATTACAGCAAGTCTTTCCACAATATCATTAGTTTAACCCTTAAGCTACTTTATTGTTCTTGCTAAGAACTGGCTAAGCAGTACTGCCTGAGCAATGAACAAAGTCCTTAAAACTTATTTGTATTTTGACACAGTGTTTGATTCAATTGCCACTTCCTTTTTTTTTTTTTTTTTTTTTTTTTTCCAATACAGGGGACCATAGTTTTTTTTTTTTTCTATTTGCAAATACAGGGCACAGAAGTTTTCCTCTGTTTTATTTTTTGTCTATGTATATGGTGTCATGATTTAGACTCAGTTAAGCTTAGGTTTGATGAGTTTATTTTTATGCAAATCTTTCATCAGCTACTCTTTATGGGGAATTTTAACCCATCATGAACTTCAGTTAGGTTAATTTGGTATTTGCAGCAAGAATTACACAAAATCCATTTGGAAATGTTAGCAGGATTGACTCTGAAATTACAGCTTTTGTTCACTTCAGCTCTAAATAGCTAAATAAAATACAATAACAGGCCAATAATTGGTTACTGAAATTAATATCTCATTTCCAAAGCTATGAATAGCTCAGTTGTTATATTATTGTTTCTTTTTGAGTTTAGTAACAGATATGCAGTTATGTCTGTAACAGTGAAAATATTGTAATACATATATTGGACTATCAAACATGTTGGTCATCAAAGAATATGCAAAATTCATAATCGAAAACCAAAGATATTTTGCCTTTGACCATTTCATCTTGAAACAAACTATCAATATAATTCAAATATAACATCTGATTTACCGATGATAACACTGACATAATTTTAACTCACTGGAATGCTTTTTAACAGGCTCTAAATGTTATTTCCAACTTAAATAATACATTGGTGTTAGTAGTATAAGCTGTTGACATAGAAATAGAATTTTGGTTCTGCAAAATTCTTCACAAAACGCCCAGAGTAGATCAACAGCAATGCAAACTGTCTAGTCTGCACAGCTGTGTCTCAGTCTCCTGAATTAAACAGAGAGATGCTCGATCCGTTATTAGATGTTCACATTTGACACTCTCCTTTCAGCGACCTCTGGAACATGATTTGTGTTTTTTCCCTTCTCTTACACTGAAGCAGCAAGTGGCTCTCTAAAAGTGGGTTAAGTTTTAAGGGAAGCAACTGGCCTTGGGACAAAACCACACAAAGTTCTTGTTGGTTGTTTTCAGCTGAAGCTGTCCTTTTCCAACAGGATATTGGGTTTTCTTTAGAAGGATATTTTTTGGAAGGTGCCTTCTTTCTGCAGACAATTTAATGTTTTATTTTTGTTGGAAAGAGAGAACACCTGACAGCTGAAAACCCTTTGGCTGAAAACAGTACAAAACAGAGACTTGGAAATGCCCTCCAGTGCTTTATGTCATATGTCCATGTCAGACTGTCCCCCTGTGCTGCCCCCCAGCAGTCTGGACTGCAGGGTGGGGAGGCACGGGGGTGCAAAAGCAGGAAAAAGGGCAATCCCTCACTTCTATAAACCCTAAAGGGAGGTTTTTAAGCAATTTTTTCAGGTTCCAACTGAGGTTTGTTATGAATAGCCTCAGATGTTTACTTCTAGATTTTTTTTTAATAGGAAAAGCATGTATTTTGTAACCTTTTCCATTATTTTGTTTCAAGCACCCTACTTGCGCAGAACAATTTAAGTGACTAGAGTCAGGCTGAGATACCATCCTGCATGTGGGGCAGGGTAAGATCTGGGGAGGGGAACTGGAGCTGGACACAGCCTGAAAGAAGCGGGCAGGGCTGTGGGGACAAGGACATGGCAAAGCCCAGCCGGGATGGCAGGTCAGTGACTGGGGTCCAGGTGAGCAGGGCCAGTGTCCGGAGATGGGCACGGCCGCGATGGCCAACGGCAGGTGGAGTTCAGATTGCTCAGGGTGGGAGCTCTGGATTGCAGATGCAGAGATGTTGCTCTGCTGGGGGAGACAGGGACCAAGACCCCAAAGAGTGGCTTAGGATCCTGGTGAAATGAAGGGCTACAGAAGATGAGGGCAGGGTTTTGAACTGTTTGGACAAGCAGGAATGCAGCTTCTGTAACAGGAAAGTGAAGTAACTCTTACCTGTGAGAACCGCTGGGAAAATTTTTGCTCAGTCAGGCTCAAATGTATTTATTTTCCTTGCCAAGAATTTTCCTTTTGGACCAGCTGTGCTTATCACTTCAACAAGGCTCTTCTCTTTTGTGTCCCTGATATTCTGGATTTAATTTTAGCCCTAATTGTAACTTTTTTCCCTTGCCTAAATTACAGTATTGTTCACCTAAAACCGTCCACATGACAGTTATTAGTAGATAAGTCCTTTCCCTCCAGTCCTCCTTCAGAGCTAGTCGGATTTAGTTCTTTTGCTGCTAACAAATGCCATCTAGTGGTTCTTAGGGGCTTAATTTAGCATCTTGTAAAATATAGCAGCTTGGTGTTGAATGAATAAGAATCATAAGCAGTTAATACAGAAAAGAGGACTCTGTGCTTAGGGCATTCTCAAGTTATCTCACAGTTTTTGTGGACTAAGACATAAGCAAACACACATTGATCTGGTTGTGCTGATGTATGATGTTTCCACCCGTACTAGTTACATAACCATCGGTATTAATCAAGTTACTGCAGCCACGCTCCATTTTCTGAATAAAATTTGTGTATACACAGGGAAACTTCTCCACACACTTGGTACTATTTTTTTCACTCCTGCAAACAAATACTGTGATTCATGGAAGATGTTTCCATTTAATTAAACCAATGAGTCAGGCATTCAATTAGTGCAAATACATTAAACTATAGAAGTTTTCCAAACCAGAGATTTGCATAAGACATGAAGGGCTGTTATAAGCATTGGAATCTGGAGATTAAAGTCTACCTATGAAAGCAGTGGACTGCAGAGACTACAGGGGTTTGTAAAGTCATGATCTGTACTGGGCAGTAGTTATAGAGAGAAGTTATCATTCCTCAGGTTTATAATGTAGAAGATTTGAAAGAAGTACATTTTCACAATGCACATAATTTACTCGTAGGATGCATTGCTGTAGTATTCTGACCACAAATGCCTATGAGTTTAAAAATGAGCTCTGACAAATTCATCTGAGGTAGATCCATCCTGTGATGTATAGGTATGTATGTGTATCATGCCTGGATGAACTGTCTAGCTCAGGGTTTCCTATGGTGCTGAATGCAGGCAGGGTCCTCATTATGAAAAATTATCCTGTGTTTGCCTCACTTTACGTAATTTTTGCCTGAGAAATAAGTTACTGACCATCATCTGGTAAAAGGCTCTGGACTTTGCTTCAGCCCTGGATGTCAATTCTGACAGTCTTATCTAGCTCAGAAACATTGTAAGTGTTGGCTGGTTTAAGGGATTTCCTAAATGAAGTGCATATAAATCCTTTACCGGAAGGTATCAAATAGCCACAATTTTTATGCTTTATATGCGCTGTATATACACTCATTCATTAAAATTCTGACCTATTTCACACTTTCCCTTTTGGCTTTTATTTCTTTTTCCTTTTTCATGTCTTCATCCATCTCCTTTCTGGCTTGGCTAAACAGACGAAAGTGCTCTCCATACTGAGATAAGCATCTCATTTGCCAAAGAGTGGTGTATGAGTAAGGTGATAAATTGAAACAATTTTGCCTGTTCCTACTTGGTGTATAATAGACTACAGAACAAAGATTGTAAGTAAAATTACTCTGAGGTTTGCCCTTTGTGACCAGTTTAATGAATCACTTTTCACATAGCATGAAGAGCATCTGCCAGGTGAAAGATGAAGCTCATGAGCTTGTTCAGTGTAGTTCATTGTGTGCTAAGTCTAAAGAGAAACAGACTTAGTCTCTTAGTCTCAATTTATCGTAAAATAGCTTACATTCCTACACAAAGAGGTTAATTGATAAACAAAAGTAAATTACTGAAAGTGGAATAATAGTGCAACCATGTCATCTGTGATTTCAATGAGGATGAAAATTCATTCAGCAGCATTACAACAGGTCATGTCTTTCCATAGATTGGAAAAAGTCACCAGATCCTGAACAGGTAGAAGCCATCATGATATTGTGTCACCAAAAAACTGATGGTGAGTTCAGTAGTCATTCTGGTTCTCTGGGAATGACACTTGTGGCCTCTGACTGGGAAGTAATAAATTTCTTAATGTTGCTTTAGTTTCCACTGACACACTGGTTATGCAGGGGACTAACCCAGGGGGGATCAGTGGTGGCAGCAGTGACCTGGCAGCTCTTCTTTGCCTTGGGGAAAACCATAGGCAGATAAACTTTTGATTGTACATACACTGTGCTCACTGTTGGATTGTTTGCATTGAAACAACTTAAGATTCAAAAAACTCTTTCTGTTAAGTAATTTATAGAAGAATCAGGAAATGCTTTGAGATTACATGCAATTTTTTTTCTGTATAAAAGCCACAGGTGAGAAGATTCCAGCTTAGATGGGCAAGGCCCAGATGTGATCTCTCTCATATCACAGAGCATATCAAGAGAGTTCTCTGTTCAGTCCTTTTCCTCTGACTGCATGCTTTGTCCCTTCTCAAAGAACACGGATGAAGTAAGGAATAGATCTGAGCTGTCCAGTTCTGCCAAACCCCAGAACCCAGCAAACGCTCTCACCTACTCCGACTCTTCTTAAATAAGTTTACTGCCTCTTCTAAGGGAAGTTTAATGCAGTATGTGCTTCCCTGCTGGACAGATTTTGCTACTTAGTAGGTTAAACACCATAACCATAAGAAGAAGAGGTGGTTAAAACTCATTCTTGCCTGGGGACGTTTGAAAGTTTAATGTCCTGCCTTGTGGCAAGGTTCATGACTGTGATGATGGGAGGTTCATAGTCTACTCCTGCTTGTAGGGCTGGGCCACTGAGCAGATGCATTGCCTGGCCCATCCAGCTCAGCACTGTCCTCTCTGTAGCTGCACCTGCCCTCTAACCCCCATCCCACTTCCACAGTGCTGTTGTGTGGAAGAATTCTTAGAGCAGAATGGACATGGTCGGTATCTGAACGCAGTGAACAAGCCAGACTTAGCAGGGCCTGCTTGCCCTGAGTGCTGTGAGATTAACATGACTTGGGGCTCAGAGAGTCCTCGGGGTGTCCATGAGAAAAAAGGGAGGCTTAACGGGATGGGATAACCGCAAGCTGGGAGGAGGGAGGACACTTGTTTGCCGTATGTTATCCAATTAGTAGACAGTAGACAGGCTTGATTTTACGTAGGTATCCAATCATAGAGTTAGTTACAGTGCGTGGACAACAGATGACTAGTTGGAAATGCTACATAATCCTGCTTGTTTGGAGCAATAAACGAGAACACTAGAACGCTATCTAACCATATCAGTGTTTGTTGTTACTCAGCTCCCATTCTCAGAAGAGGACCCTGCTTCACTGTTGAGCCACTGTTCATTCCCCTGGGCAATCTACCTGACCCTGCTGTAGGACAGCAGCGATTTACCACTCCAGGGGAAAATAAAAAATTAGCAAAAATCCTTTTATCTAAATTTTCTTTGTTTACTTATTGATTATTTCCTCTTACTCTATTCATGTGATTTCTCAGGAATGCAAAATATCTATACAGACTCTTGTCTAGAAAGAGTGATTGATTCAATTCTACATTAAATACACTGAACAGTTCATGAGGTTAAAAGGATAACATAATAAACACATTTCCCAAACTCACACTTGCTCAACTGTTTACATTCATATCTGTAGAGGAAACAAAATCTGATTAATGGAACTATGCTGATAGTTTTCATATTAACTGATCAAATCCCCTTTTCTAGACATGAATGTCATAACATACGTTCAATGTATATTTTACAAAGTTGTCATGATTTTTATGGTGGAATCAGGGTCATTAATGAGCTTCGGTTCCATTTGACCTGCATAAGTGTAGAAACAGCCTTTCATAATACTTTCTCTGTATTTATCCCCGTCTTCAGTGTGTTTAAATAAGTAGTTGAAATAACAGCCACAGTGAAATAAAAAAAAACCAGCAGGGGCAAAAATCTATCAGATAAGCAGGTTACATTTGTGGTAACTGATTTTCCATATATTCAGATGGATACACAGGCTCTAAATCAAATAAGATATTTCAGGAATCTTGAAAAATTAATCAGTTTTTGGAATTTGGTTCTCAGAGGATAAATAGAGAGTTAAAAGTCTACCTACATCTGCAGACTTAGTATATTCTGTCATAGTGAACTGTAACTAATGAAATAAGACATGATGAATCAATGCATCTCCTAAAATGAATGAAAATAATATGATTCTCAGCATTAGGTATAAGACACACTTTTGGAATGGGAAAATATAAAAGGCATGCAGATCACAATTAGGAAAAAAAAAAGAACAGAGATTTAAAATATTTCTTTGATTTGAATATGAAAAATGGAACAACGTGGGGGTTTCTAGGAATGAGAGGCTTAAGGGATAGTTCCTATAAAATTAAATTATATCTGACTAATTTCTCAGACCAGGGATCAACCATGGAAGTTCTATAGGTAGGAGGATATGAACAGTATTTTAAAAGTCTTGTAATGCATTCATTTCTGTTCTGGTACAATGTCAGCATTAAAAAAGATGTCTGACTGTAGAAGAGGCTATTAAAACATTAGCAGGTACTTTTTGTGCCTCTGCAAGATCGTGATGGGGCAAATACATTTTAGACACCAGTCCCCATATTTCCTGCAAAGATAGGAAGCATGTAAGGTGTAGTATTTTGTATCTAAGCCTATGCTTAGGAAAAGATAGTTGTTTATGATACTCTATAATGGGTTTAGATACTGATATGGAATAGGGAAATGTAATTAAAAACCAACCTGTTCACCACAGACAATACAAAAATGTTAAGAACTACTGTGAAAGAGGTAATTAAGAAGTCTGTGTCACAAAACCTGTACAGACATGTAAGATAGGCAATTAATCCCACAAGTTCAGATTACAGATGCTTTAAAAGGTTTGAAGTTGAAAAATAAAGGAGAGATGGAAAGCACATGACATTGAAAGCATTTGAACAGAACTATTTTTAAACTGAGTTGTAAAATTGTTGACTGCAAGACAATGCATGTGCTAAGCATGAACAGGATGATGCAGAACTCACCTTTCTCTAAAAAATCACAAATGCTTACAACTGAGCTAACAAGATTTTTTTAAATTTTATTTTTAATCATAGGTATAAGAGTTCTACAAATGTAATCTAAAAGCAGGGAGTTTTGTCACCCCACTGAAAGAGTTTGGATCCACATGCTACCTTTTGAGGATGCAAGGTGGCTAAACATAATTTGTGAAAATGGTAATTAGTACAGCCTTTTCTTATTCTCATTGACAATCTGATATGTGCTGGAGCACAGTCAGGTACACAGACACACAGCAGTTCTTTGGGATCTCTGCCTAAGTGCAGAATATGGGGTGTTGGCTCAGTGCTGTCACATCTAAGGTTTGCAAAGTTGAATAATTCAAGATCCTTCCTGACAGCTATGCCATAGTTCTGTGTAAGCTGTAAATTACTAGTGGGATAGTCTCCAAACTACTCTTATGACTCTCAGATGAGTATCAAAACTGCTTTCTTCCTGTCTTCAGCAAGCAGATGAAAATTAGCATTTTCTTTCATTAAGCATTTTGCCTTTTTTTTTTTTTTTTTAATTCTTTAAAGAGGCATTGACCATAATCTCTTTATGGGTCACTATGAGGAAATAGCTATATGTATGGTTGAGAGTGAATCTTTAACAAATAAATTGATAAAACATAGCTGTGACTGATTAACAAAATAGATCTTGATCAAAATTTGAATGAGGGTATTAAACAAGACTAGAAAACATACAGTGAACAACTACCTAGTTCCTGCCTAAAGGCAAAACTCCTCTGGAAAGTGGAGTACATGATCATGAATCATCTTACCTCTGACTAGTGACAATAAACTATTTTCCTAAAGAGAATCTTTCAGTATAAAAGAAACTGTAACCCATAGGGATTGAGAAACCTGCAGCGTTAGAGATTCTTTCTTTGGGTTAAACCTAAATTCTTGCTCACTGAAGTAATTTGGACAGCATTAAAAATCGTGCTCAAGAAAAACATGTTTTTTCCTCTCTCAGGACTCCTTGAAACTTCCACTGACACCTTTCAAGTCCTTTCAAGCTCTGTTCTTTGGAGGAATTTAAGGGTGCTTCTGCTCCAAGGGCACATAGAGGCAGAAATTAAATAAATAATAACCTAGATATTAGACTTCATGTTTTGTCAATGTATATTTATCATTTTGCAAAGAACTGGAGTGTTATTATTAATCAACTTTATTGGGGCCATAAAAGCCCTGATCAGAGAAATGATTTTTCCCTGGCTGTCCAGCTGCAGAAACATAATCCAGGAGTCCTAAATATTGATGCCAAGAGCATCCAATCTTACATGTCTTTTATACCAGTTTTAAAAGTCTTCTGGCAGAAGATGAAAGGTGCTGTAAAAATATTAAACTATACAATTAAAAGTCACTTTTTTCTAGTTCATATACAATAGTCTAGGATGGAGGTCCGTGTCTCACAGATGTTCCATACTATGGGAGCTGTCTTGGATACTGCCTTGATTATTTCTTAAAAGAAATAGATTGGCACATTTCTTTATCCCACTTTTGTAGCAATACTTTCTAATATTTATTTTTAGTAAGGCATTCATATTGCATGACAGTGTTGCAAGATAGTAAGAGAATTTGTTATATTGCCATGTCCTTAAACTCTTGTAATTCAGGATTAAAAGTGCTGCACAGTCTCAAGAAAAATCATGAGGTGTGAGAGTTGTATGAAAGCTCATGAATGCCACATCACATTTGAGCTCTGTCATATGCATTCAAACATGGTGTAGAGCTGATGCACTGTTGTAAATACACACAAAAAGGGAGACTTTTTTAAAGAATAAATTTTTACAGATGTACATTATACTAGATTTGAATGAGCTCTAGGTTCATGTCTAGAGACAAGCTATTCACTCTTAGATCAGGACTTCTCAGTCAGATTTTAAGTATTATTTTCAATGTGCATGCAAGTACCTGTGTCTTGCATAGGGGTTTTGGAAGGCAGGCACAACCTGAGAGCATCTCATCCGAGTGCTCCTGTCTTAGCACTGCAGCTCCATCCTCACCAAATTTCCACTGTTAAATAAAATCCTAATGCTCTTTTTTTTATTAACTAATCTCATGAAAACTATTTCTCACTGACTTTTTGATAGCTGTGTAGCTCCAAGGTCTATAAGAGTGTAATAGCACATACATTTTTTCCTGCAGAAGTGACCATTTTAAGAGACTATTTCCTGCTCATCTATGATTGCGATTTATCACATCTCTCAGTCACACTGATACACTGAAATAAACACTGACTCCAGAAACAAACAAACAAACAAACAAACAATGAACTAAAACACCAAAGACAAAAGTAATTCCCTATCTCACTTCACAGCATGACACATAAAAGGGGCAGGAAACTGCAGCCCAAGGTAGCAGCCAGCAGTTGAGAATAGGCTGCTATATTGAAAAAAACCCATAACATGGAGACAAAATATATGCAAAATTGTTCCATTAAAAGAAAATACTACACTGAAATAGTTGGCTGGGAAAATTTTACTGCAAGACAGGAATCCAAAGGAAATGTGCTAATTCACTACTTCAGCATTTTGGGCCTAGCATAAATTTCTTTCTTATGAAAATTTATACAGCAACAGGCCAGAGGATGAACTTTCATTTTGTTTCTCAGTAGACTGGTCTGAAGGTTTTCCTTAGAGAAAAAAAAGAAAATAGCAGCAAACTCACCCAAGACTTAATTTATCGGGAAGAGTCCAAGAAAATGGACCTTTGAAAAACAGTTTAAAGAGAAGAGGTCTGAGTTTGCACTCGTGTATGGCCCAGTTGCTAGCATTACCAGAGGTTGAACTTAGTTTGTTTTCAGCATGTTTCCTTGCACAGATATTAGTCTTTGTCTTTAATTTTGGCTATGTCTCTATTTTCCTAGCTCAGGTTAATCTAACACACCATCTGTCTTATTGTTTCTTTAAAAAACCTCAACAACCGACATTTACAAGTCACGGTATTTGAAATACTTTTCTTTCGGTCAGTTTGTTAAATTGCTTCAGATTAAATAAACAAAATCACAGTCTGCTATGTTTTGAATAGTGTACATTTATTTATATAGAATATCTGGTTTTTTGGGGTAAAACCAGCAAGCCATATCCTTAACCCCTATAAGAAATTATAGATCTACAGAAGGTACACTGGTTTCTGCTCTCTGAGGGCCTGGCACAGAAGGCTGATTACATGATCCAGACACATTTCAGATATTTCATTTACTGAAGGCCATGGTTTTCAGATGATCAGAGTGGGAAACGGGGTGTTTCTATGAATAAAGGAGCACTTGTCGTTCTTGATGTGACTGAATGTGACTTTTGCTGTTAATTTTCAGATGATGTTGGATCTAGCCCTTCAGATGCTTAAGATCAGCCTAAGGCTAGGTTCCAAAAGAAACGTGGATTTAAGGCACAGCGTACAGGACCCATGTTGTAGGCCCCAAGGCAAAGGTCTGTTGTGCCTGTGACCAGAACTCACTGTGAGGCCTCGCTCTCTGTTCTATACAGTTCCCCAGCTCTTCCCCTGTATCCTGTGAGAGCAAGATTTGCCACTACACAGTCCACAAGTGGTGCACATGGTGCCTAATTTAGACAACACGGAATGCTACAGACAGCTGTATCTGACACGTTCTCCAGCTTAGGTGTCCTTGTGTTATGAAGATTCAGAGTCCGAAACAGATTAATGTGCTTTTGTTAAACATTTTTTTTTCCTCTTAAAAAAAACCTCCTTTTTTTTCCCCTTCCCCAGCAGTGGTTAGAGCACTGCATAGAAAGTCAGAGCTTTAAGAGGCTGTCCCTTCTCATGTCTCATTGCAATATATCCCCGTGGGTATTTCTCACATAAGAAGAAGAGTCGATAAAAATGCACACTGGCTATTCTGCTTTTCAGAGTTGAGCCACTATATGTCCAGGAATGAAGAATTCACCGGCTCAGAGAGAGTGCACGGTGTAGACTGGACTTCTGCCCAGTTCTTGTCTCTCTTTATAGTTCTAATTTATTAAGTAGGGGAAGGGGGCAAAAGAAGCTATACCATCTTTCTTCAACTACCTCTATAATAAGAAAGGTTCCTTTAAAAGCTGGAAGCTGACCTCAGTTCACATTGTTAAGGATATGTGTTTAAATTTTTGTGCTCAAATCCTGTATGTTCTTTCTCTTGTAGAATTTATAGGGATGCAATCAAGCTCTGCTCTGCATGTACTCTACTACTGCCAGTGAGCATCTTACTGGTATCTAAAATTGGATTTGGGACTGTAGAAATGTGGGGTTTGCTGATATAAGTTTCTCAATCTCTCTTTTTTAGAAAGCATTATTAAAAAGACAAAAATCCTGAATTCTTCAAACTTTATAACCAAAATAGAATGGTACAAATTAGCATCATGTTTTTCCTAGATATTGAATTTACCAAATCCTTAAGGAAAAAATGTTTAGTAGAATATATACATATAATTTTATTACAAACACATAAAAAACCAATAGAAGTTGGGCCAAATGTTTGAAACATCAACTCTTTAATTATGCTTTAATACCATTTTCTGGTTAGGAGTGGATACAAAGTACCCATAAATCCCACATGTAGAATTTTATCTTTTTTTCTTTACACTATAGCAGTCAGTCTCAAAAGATTTTATTCATGTTTAAAATTAAATTAGTATTTTATTTAGTTTCAAAATATAAAAAAATTAAAGCATTTCTAAATAGAGTAACTGCATGAAACAATTAAATTTTATTTAACAGACCATTTTCCATTAAAAAATACTGTCAAATACTTTTACAGTTTTTGATAAAAAAGTCAGAGCTGAGTCCTGCTCTTATTTAAAGATGAGATGGGGTTGTGTTACTATCTGTGTTTGAAAGGATTGATGGTGTTACACGCACTGTAAATGTAACCGTGAAGTACTTCAGGATGTTTCCTTCTCCCCAGCTGAGTTTGTCTCAAGGTGCTGCTGCTGATTTTGTATTTCTGTTAAAAATAGTGGGTGAAGAAAATTAGTAATTTTTTTTCTATATGTTTGATGACCAAGGTCCTGCTTGTGTGCCTGTCCTTTCTAGATGGATACAAAGTGTTGGGAGATCTACCAGAAGCATAAGGCAGATCTTAATTGACTCTTTGTTTTTAAACAAATGTTCAATAAAAGGCACTTTCTTTTCTTCTCTGCATTGAGCTTTTTCAATAACTAGACAGATACTTAGAAAATTGCAGTACTTTCCAGAGAAATTGCTACTGAAATCAAATTTCAAAACAGGGTTTAGTTCAACAGAGAGTAGAAAAGATCATCAGATGTAGGTTTAATAACAATTATTCATGTATATGAGAATTAAATTCCACATATATGCACATTTTCTTCTTTAAAAACCCCTTACATATTCATACAGAAGAAGTTAGTTTACCAAGATCTTGGTTCAATTACTCATGTGCTCTGTGCTCCAACAGTTCTGACATGAATTGTGAACCATTCCTGAAAATTTACAAGTACTACAGGCAAGCCATCAGCTTTCAGATAAAAGAAGCAGCTGTTGTTGCAGAAATCTGGTTTTACTACCCTTCAGCAGAACAGTACACAAACTTTCAATAACGGAGGCAATTCAGGAATTATAAAGTTTTTGGTTTAGAGGAATTTTGCTATTCCCAGAATCACCAAACAGTTCCAGTTCAATATGATTTGCAAATATAAAAGTAGGTCTATAAATGTCTCCTGTGAGTATTTAATAAAATGGACACTTTTCAAAGTTGTCCAAGACATTGCAGTTGACAAGAAAATCAAAGAAGGTTGCTTTGAATCTTATATTAAGCCCGTAGCAATAAACCAAGACAATTTTACAGTGACTTTTCCTATGACTGCATTAAAATTATGCTGTAATTCCTGAGTGTCTGGATAAAATTACTTTTTTTACCATTCAATCACCAGTAAATTATCTAAGCAGATGGAAATACTTTAATCTTTTCTTATTGTGTTTGTCTCATGCTGGGTACACATATGCTGAAATTAAAAGCTCAACAGTCAAACAGGCCAAAATTTTGATATTTAAAGGAAAAAAAACATAAAGTCAAAGACCATTCACCTAGAACTTTGCTTTCCAAGACCCCAAAAGCCAGAGCATCCTCCTGTAGTCTTCATTTAAGAAACACTGAGTATTATGTATTTGAGTCACAGGTTGTTTTGAAATGTTTCCCAGGTGAAGAATCATTTATCTATTTCAATCATGCAGCAGAAGCACAAAGAACATCCGAAGATAAGTAAACCAAGAAACACTATGAAGGTCTACCCAGAACCAATAACTCTACCCACTACTCAGACAGGTGCTCTCCTCTGCATTACAGAAGTAGAGGAAGAAAATAGCTCAGTAGATGTGATTCTTTGTCTGTGTTTTCTTTTAAAACAGTTTCAGACGAGCTGAAACATCAGCCTGACTCCCAAGAAGAGGGTACCACTTCTCCTTCTGCTCTAAGCCCCTGCCATGTGAATTGCTGCACCTGATGTGCCATACAATGGCCAAAACAGGTAAGCACCTGAGTCTGCAGCAGGCACACCTGAGTCTTCACCTCCTAAGAGTGGAAATTCACCCTTGTTCAAAAGAAAGCAAACAATGTCTGTGAAAGACACCCTGCTTACACAGTTTGAGTCATCATTTTCTTGATGAATCCAGAAAAATAAGTTAGGAAATGTGAGGTTCTGTAATTCACAGACTGGGATATATGTGTCAGGGAAGTTTTCTACAGAAGTTTTTTTACAAGAAAATATAAGCTTGTAGAAATTTAACAAGTTAGAATTTAGAAATTGGGTGGCTTGTTTTGGTTTTTTTTTCCAAAAACTTTGCTAAAAATATCTTTCTAGTATAAAGAGGAAAGTTGTAGTGGAAAAGACATATAAAGGCAGTGGATCCAGTTGAGCCAAGCTCTCACATGCAGGGGCATTTTGGCCTGTGCCTTGCACAGCCCACACTGGTTTACCTCTTGAATCCTTTTCTTGTTCTTCCTCTAGATCAGTGAATAAGCAATTATTGTCACACATGATCTTCTTCAGAAGACAACTCCGATGTACACTGTTAACTTAGTCTGGGGTAGCTTTAATGTTCACTCCGTCGGTACAAGAAAAACTGTGGAGCAATCTGTCTTATACACAGAGCATTTGCTCTTTGCCACTCTCTGTGGTTCATTTTCATCAGCTAAAGTGGTAGATTAATGATGTATCAACACTCCCTCTGCAGGGACCTGACTGTGGGTTTTCCTCTGTCCTGAGCTAGTGCCCTAGACAACAGACACTTCTGATCCTGTCAGCGGGGACAGAGGGGGAGTAATGACAGAGAACAAAAGAAATTGGTCCGTTTATGCTTTGAAGTAAAAGAAGGAAAGCATTTAAACCCCTGAAAATTCCTAAAGAATAAAAAAAATTGATTTTATATTAGTTCAGGAAGTTAGCTGTGCAATTACATACATAACATTTGAGTGAACCCTTTTTACTTTATTAATAACTTATTGTACTTGAACATGACATATGATTCCAATAATGGTTTTTTTAGTTACATATATTGTAAAGGTAACATGATTTCACTGTACATAGTACTTCTTTATTTAGGACATCAGAAGCTACCATTTACTGTCTGTCGTTTCATATGACTTAAGTACATCTTTTATCTCACCACAGCCAGGAGTTACTTGCTATCTGTCAATGATTTCCCACACAGCAAGTCCTGCTGCAGGCTCTTGGATTCTCAGTGCAGCCTGAAGAAGATACCAAGCATTTAGGTGAGGTCAGCTGTCATGAGTTTCCACCTTTTCTGCTCAAGTTTAAGTTGTGTCACTTCTTTTATCATATTCATAAGATTTTAAAGAAAGTTAGGGCAATGACATGGTATATTTTGCTATGGGTATATATGACATTTAAGATTAAAGTTTTTCGTAAATTTTATTCAATTTTTTTAATCTGAGTTTCATATACTCGGTCTGCACAAGGTCTAATGCAGATATTTTCCTTTACCCCCCTCTTCACTAATTCCAGCTACTGTAGTAATGTCACCTCTAAACCAGGATAACTCAAAGAAAGAATCTTTCTTAAAAAAACCACTAAATAATTTAGAGTTTGGATATGTATGGTGATATTCCTCCAGGCACTTTCCACAAGTGGAGTGTTAAAACTGGCATCCAAGCTGGTTCTTGTGCTAGTGATCGTGTCCTACAGGTAAATAAGGCCAGTTTTGTTTCATGTCAGTATTACGCTAGAAACCAGTGCTAGCTTGTGCTCCTGTCCTCGTGCACGTTCCTCAGAGGTGGAAGGATCTCTGTGCCTCTCAGAGTAGGCCTGCTCTGTCCCATGGGCATTACTGTCCTCCAGGACTTCTCATGAGCAGGAGACAGACAAACTCTGTCCTTAGGGTGCTGCATCCGAGATCTCCCACCCTCGTGATGGGACAGTGCTCATTACTGTGACACTGCATTCCCACAGCCACACTGTTCTTGCAGGTCAGTTCTGCAGCTCACAGATGAAGTGTGATCTCAAAACCTTCTTTCTGTGATTTTTGCTGAGTATGAGCACATCTTTAATTTCTAACTTTTGGTGTACACCATCAGTCTGTGGTAGCTTTCATATTTATGTTCATGCAAGAATACCGATTGAACTGCCATCCTCATGCAGAGGTAGGAGACTTTGCACTGACTGTATTGCTGCATTTTTTCTAGTATAGCTCAATCTTTGAGCTTCATAATCTTTCTGATGTGAGCAGAGTTGTGTAATATAAGCCATATTTGCCTCAAGTATGTATTATTTAAGGTGGGAAGCAAAGGACTCTTCTTGTCTAGTCCAAACTCCTGCATAACATCGGTTGTAGAATTTCAGCCCATAATTTTGTCAGTGTTTTAAGCCATGTCCTTTTAGGAGAATAATAGAAGCTTCTTTGTCCTAAGACTGCCAGGAAATGTAGACAGTTCTTAACCCCCAGAATTGCTGTGGAAATGTGTGTACTTTAAATCTTCTCTATTTTAGTATTGACTGATGCTTGCCTAAGAATAAAATATACAAGGCATAATTAAAGCCTGCTGGATTTCTTCTACAGCCTATGTCCTCAATAAAACAAAACAATCAAAGCTGTGGCACATTCAAAAAAGACTTGGTTTGTCCTTGAAAAAAAAAAATCTGGTTAGTTTTTTCCAGGAAGCTAAAGATTGAAAAAATATACTGTCCCACAGCAGTAAATCTGCTTAATAAACAACCTCTCACCAGAATAAACTCTGTCTAAATTTGTTGCTATTTTTATTTTATTATGCAAGAGGAATGACATGGAAAAGCTAAGAATAGATTGGAGACAAAAGCCTGAGTTTATATGAGTGTTTTGTTTGAAAAGTTTAATGGCCTGGTTTGTTAGGCTTTTCTTGCAGAATACAGAAAACTTAGTAGCTAGTGTCCTTATATTTATTTTCTCCTGTTTATTTCTTTTTGTGTATCACTAAATTTGAACTCCCTACACTACATTACACTGTATTTCCTTAGTGATTGGAAGCCTGGTGGCTGGAGCTGAATGAATAATATTTGACTGACTAAAAGTGCGGCATATTCTAACCCCTAATTATTAATCATGCACAAAGAAAGTAAGGGCCATGTTAATAAATTTCATTAAGTGCAGGCTGCTTGGTCTGAGCAGTGGCATTTGCCTGTCACAAACCTGTAGAGTCACAAGGGGCAAATCAGCATTTGTCTCTCTTCCCTTACACACTGCTGCAGCCTCATTTAAGGAGCACAGTCTCCAGTCACAGCCATCACTTTGTGTTTTTGAAGGCACGTCTATAGTGGCACATACTCTAGCCTGGAGCTCAGAGGTAACACAAAGAACAGTGATACTTATTTTACAGAAGATGACTGAAGCAGTGTCTGATGCATGCATGAAGTGCAGGCAAGAACTCTAAATCCTCTTGTAAATGGATGTACACTAAATGAGGACTGCTGCTTCTGATCCTGGTGAAGGGCATCTTTCAGATATCCCAGGTATAACACAGGCTTCTAGACAGCTGGTTGCCTAGTGGGCTGCAAAATACACGTGTGTATAGCTGGAGATACTCTAAAAAGTGCTGAAAATATTTTACAAGTCAAACCCAGTCATTTTCATATGAGTTTTCCTTTAAAAAAGTAAATTAGAAGAAAACTAGATCCAAGCAAAAACTGGAGAGACATGAACAAGAAGGATTAGCATAGCTAAAAACCTCTCCAAACTCCTGTAAAACTAAAATAACTTAGTGCATTAGATAGTGGATCTCTTTTATAGGAAAAACAGATGGGTGAAGGAAGTAGAAGAAAACTAACACATAAGAGCACTAAAAAAATAATAATGATACAAAATATCATTTAATGAGGTAAAAAATGTCTTCAGTTGGCACTTTTTCTAGCACTCACATCCGCTGTACAGAAATTTTTAAGGAAGTGCTCTATTCTCATGCTTAGTAACCAGCTTCCTAATTTTGCTGTAGAAATCATGTCATGACTTGCATCTTCACTCGGACGGCGTAGAAGTTGAAGTCCAATGTCTATGCTTTTAAGAAAAGGGCCAAACTAGCATTAGGACTGGCTACACAGTCTTGGATTATTTTTTAAAATTATTATTTTGAGACATCAGGTATCTGAGTGGGATGCCATAAGTTTTGAGAAAAAGAAGGCTCTTTTCATTTTAATTTTTTTCTTTTTTTTTTTTTTTCCCTCAGGAGCTAGAACTCCTAAACATTAAAGAGCAGTTCAAACAAATAAAACAAAAAAACCTGTGTGTGTGAATGACAGTGGTAAGATCTTCTGCTCATCTAGAAACAGCTAATGAGATGTTACAGAAAAGCAATGCTGTTCTAATTTTCCAGCTTTAGATAAAATTTTTTTAGATAAAACCCAGATGCTTTAAAAAAGATGCAAAGGATGCACAATAGGAATAATTTCTTCCAGAAAGATTTCCTTTTAATCTTTCACATGAAAGAGATTGATTTAAACCTGAAATAGGGACTTTTCAAAGCCTTTCCACTATTCTTTACTTTAGCATTAATTATAACAGCTCTAACTTTTCTTGGGATACGTATAAATGACAAACTCTTTTAAATTTGGTAGGGATATAATCTAAGACGTTCTGATGCACAGAGTTGGTGAAACAATGATCTGCTGCTTATATGAAAGAGAAATGAAAGACTTTGCACACGAAGGAGAAATATTAATTGAATTTATCAAAGCCTGTTAGGGCTAATTTATAAGGACTGGGCCATTAAACAGCAGGAATGGAGATGGCACATAACAATATAAATCATAATTACATATAATGATTTGCATCACTGAGACATTTAGCTGTAACTAATGGGATAAGCTAGGGTCTTTGTTTTGAAGAAGACTAGTTTTAAATTTTCAAACTAGTAGGCAATTTTGTTTTAAAGACAGGGCTTAAATTATTAATGCCCTCATGATCACTAATATTTAAAATAGTATGGTGAGAAATAAAATCATTCCTATTTAGGGTGTTTCCCAAATCACTCTGCAAGTTTATTGACAAGCACTGTGAAGGCTATCACTCAAAGAGTAAGATTAAAAAAAAACAAACAAACCAAAGAGCTACAAATGAACAAAAGAAAGATGGTAAAATTCTTTGCATGAACCTTCTTAGTCAACCATTCTTACAGAAATATATTCTTGCTTTCCTAACAAAGCCAGTCAAGTAATATATCTATACGAGGCATGTTACACTGGGTAGAGAAAAATCTAATTAAGGTTATGAACAAGGCTTTGAGAATATTTGATTTTTGATTCATTAAAAGAAAGAAAAAGAAAAAAAATCCTGAAGGATATTCTTTTGAAATGTCTCTTTTGAAATGTCCTTTTGTTCCAACAGAGTTAAAAGCTGTAAAACTGTATTCAGCTCTGTCCTAAATTAAATATTTAATTAAGAAAGAACTATTTTTCCTGTTCCCTTTTTCACCTCCCAATTCTCAGCAGAAACTCAGCTATAGCACAGAATTTTATAGTTTTCATCTGTTTCCTAATAATGGTTCCAGAAAAGGACAGAACATAGGAAAGAAGGTGGGAAGAAGTGAGTTATTAAGTATTTCATCTACTCTCAAGTGTCACAAGTATTCACTTGTAATCTGTGACCTTCCCTTTCCTTTAGTCTAGGAAAAAAATAAAAAAAGGTAATATTTTTATTTTTCAGCATGTATTTATCTCCCACTGATGTCAACAAGGCCAGAGGATAAATTGTAGCCTTAAAGAAGCTGAATGGTGACAGACAGTTCTGGGATCACCTGGGTATTTGCTATAGTGTGAAAAACCAGCCAGGTTTCCCTTCAGACATTGCCTGTCTCCTGTCATTCTTCCAACATGCACAGGGCCTAAAGGCTGAGAGCTCAGCATCCCTTACAAAGGGCAACCTCAGCCTGCTCCTCTTGACAGGATTTGATGCAGAACAGCAACAACGAGTCAGGCTAGGGAGATCTTCTACATCTGTTTTGAGCAATTAATCCCCTAGAGGTAACTCCACTCACATGAAACTAATTTTGCAGTGTTTTAGCTAGAATGTGATTGAGTGAGCAGACTGGAAATTGAAGAAACTTGGTATTTATTTTGTGAAAACAAATGAAGAGGCCATTAACCTTGCAATAGAAACGATTACCATATATGTTTTAAAATATTACTCTCTTCTCTTCCCAGGCTTGAGAGCTGTGCAACAGCTTTGGTGACAATCAAGATGATGCTGCTTGTCAACACTAAGCCATAACATATTATTGTGGTGAGGGAATCACAACTCTCCAAACACTATCATGAAATCTGACCCTATTGACTCCTGCAGCCTCTCTTGTTATCAATCAGATGTAGGTTAAATTATCTCAGAGAAGAAAATAATCAAAATTTATTTCAGAGTGAATTAAGATAATTTCCTAGACCTCACTGAAATAAATGAATGCCTCTCTCACAAATTAGCATCTATTTGGACTCGAATAGAGAATGTTGAAGTCCTTGTATTCCTTGAATATCTGAAGTAACAAAAAAAAAGTCAATTCTATTTCTAGGTTTACATATTCACATAAATTCATCAGACTGCAAGTGTATACATTTTATAATTGCACTGCCAATGTACAGACATGAATGACAGATTTAGTCTAGGTATACTTGCATAGATACAGACACTTAACAACACAAAGTTTCCTTGAAAATGTTGGTAAAGTGGGTATCTAAACCTCTGCTCTGGACTGGCATGAAGTCAGTGTTAAAAATTAATATTTTTAATCATTGTTAACTATGGATTATTTTTTGTTATTCCCAGTAATTAGTTCTTATGTGGTATAGGCTGACCAAAATTGAAATGTCCCACAGAATAAGCACTGTTTTAAAATAATGCTTTAGCAGCGTGCCTATCCTCTGTGAGAAAACACGGGGGCAGGAGAGTTAGGATATCTGAGCAAGAGCTTGTCTTAAAAGTGTACCTTATAGTAATTTTATTCTTAATCAAACTTTATTTCCACATTACTTCCAAAGAATTTTGCATCTTATTACCCAGTTTTACTCATAGCTGATAGAAGAATATCAAAGTATTATTAAAACATTGGTAGCTGAGTAGAGGAGGAACACCAAGATAACTACCCACAACTGAAGAATAAAAATCTCTCTGGAGAAGTCACATATGTTACTGTTAAGATACTTCAGAAACCACACAAGACAGAACTGTATGAAACTCACAGGAAATCAAGCCTTATAAAACCTGCTTCTCCTAAAAGTGCTTGTGTTCCTGGCTGTGTACAAAGAAATTCCCAGGGTAGGCACTCTTTAACCACAACTCAGTGTGAAAGAATCCCGTTAGAAGCTTGGTCACCTGCAATTTCAGAGGCCAAACTGTTTTGGAAGCATTAATTTCTTTTGTGTTAGAAAGTCAAACAGAAATTCAATCTCCTTGTGGTGTCCCCCCCACAAAGTAACTTCAGGATGAACTGCATGCGTTTATTTGGAGTTTTGTAGCACTGAGTGCAGGTAAACCTACTGAGGCTAAATGCTTGTAAACTTTCTAACACATTGCTTAAGCAATAGGCACAGCTCTTCCCCATCAGGCTCCATCCTCATTCACTTTGATATTGAAAATAATTTTTGTTTTAATAAATTGCTTAGGCGAATGCAAACTTTCCACCCAAACTTATATTTAACTCAAAGATAAATTTAACCTACTGCTTCCAAATGGCAGGTTAACCATAGAATGATAGAATGTTTTGGGTTGGAAGGGACCTTAAAGATCATTTTGTTCCAATCCTGCTGACATGGGCAGGGACACCTCCCACTAGACCAGGTTGCTCAAAGCCTATGTGGACTTGAACACTAAAAGAGACAGAATCATCCCCAGCTTCTCTGGGCATCTTGTTCCAGTGCACCACCATCCTCACAGTAAAGAAAATATTCAGTTAGCTTACAGTTTAAAATTAAATTGGTATTTTAAGAACCGAGTTTATATCCTCTCATAATAAAGAAGTTATGACTGCTGTTCAGAGATATATGGATGAGATCATTTGAAATCTAAAACCACATAAATAATTATTGCCACTTTTCAAAAATTTTATGTGTAATAAAGAGATTGATATGAGGGGTTTTGTTTGGTTTTTGTGTTTGTTTTTTTTTTTTTTCCCCTGGATGAAACACTCCAGCATTTGTAAGTCATTGAATTTTAGAAATAACAGAATCTCTTGTTCTAAGCAGATATGTGTCTTGAGCCCCCTTTCCCTATGGAGCTCTTTTATGGCTAAATCTGATAGGAATTTTCTTCCAGAGTTATCTTTAAGATACCAGACAATCTTTGTCTCAGCCTTCAAACGCAGGTAGATCTTCAAGTCTGGGATAAGTTTTTATTATTGACAGAATCAAGTGATCTAATTCCCAAAGAGCTTTTGCAGTTGGGAAATATTTTAAGAGATACTTTATTCTGATGGCAGTTCTTTACGTATCCAGAAATATAGCAAGCATTTAGAAAATGCTTTGCTTGCCAGTAGATTAACTCTTCTGACTGATGTTAAAAAAGAAAAGAACTATTGCTAGTATTGTCATAAATTGGTGGTCCCTTCCCCCTGCAGCTGAAAGACCAGACAGAAGTTCTGAGCTCAAGAAAGTTTGTCTGGGTGGATCTGCTCTCGAATAGGCCTTGGTCTGCTACAGCCATTGCTGAGGGCTGAATTACTGAATTTCTTAATTACTGAATTAACTTGAAGGAAGCACAACCAGGGTGATTTCTATGGGAAGTTTAGTCATAAAAAATTAGTTGTTATGAAAATCTATTTTCATTTAGTTAACACCATTGTTGGAAAGGGACTCCATGAAGAAAAATCCATCTTAAAAATATGCAGATATTGTGAAGAGTGAAAGGACACACGGAAAACACAGAATTAAGAAACACATAATCAATGCCAAACACTGATAAGTAGGTTACTATGCTATCTAAAGAACTATTTTTATGTTTTCCAGTTTTCCTCACTTGGAACACATCATCTCACTGAATGCTAGCTCACTCCAATTATTATCATGCAGTGAACTGTTTGTCTTTTTGTATCAATGGACTGTAGTTCTCATAAAAATTAAAGCATGCTGAGCTCCCAAAAAATAAAATACAATGAAAAAAGATTAATTGGATAAAATCCAGCTTGGAGATTTATTCCATTTTTTATGTGAAAAAAGTGTATGTACTTTATGATCCCTCTGGGTACAACAGTTCTTAAACCCTGTGAATTTTAATATGAGTATATGAAACCATACAGATTTGAATAAGATTTATGAACAATGTACACATAAAATTATTGCCTACACATAGCAAAAATAAAAGCCCATCTCATCACTAGTTTCTTCTCACCCTGAACTTTCCCTTTAAATCTTATAAACCTGATAAAAGAAGCAAGGGGGATGTCACAAGTTTGAACTGTTTTTCTATCATCGGGTCAGTAAGGTTTCGTGTATTTTCAGACAATTTTATGATTTACAGTTCTCACATTCCAGTCTGGTTATGGCTGTAGCGAGGTCCCAGCGACTGTCACATCCATGAGTCACATTATTAATCCACTGCCAGACTCCGTTTGAACTGCTACACTTGTAAAGCAGCGAGAATGAAACTCTTGGTTTTTGCAGACTGTCTGGTAGATCCTTAGTGAGTGAAAACTAAAGTTTCATAGACCTCAATACAATTCCAGCCAAACATAGCCACTGATAGTCCCTTGGTATTTATCTCAACTCCTATTGACTTATTAGGTGTCTAAACAGCAGTAGCATGCAGGGATCAGAGTCACAGAACATGTATTTTGTAGAAATGCCAGAAAAATATTTGGAGATGACAGTGACAACAGAATATTTCTAGTGCATTGTGGTGATAAATCTTACAGAACGTACTACATTCGAGAACACATTTTAGCAATAAGTTTTTTGTATTTATCATATTATCTTCTGTATCATCCAGCCATTAGTGTTAATAAAAATTTTACTCATGACAGCATGGATCTAGAGGCACACAATCTGATTACATTCCTCTCATGCTGAAATCTTCACTGGGCAGCTCACAGGCACAAATATTAGTTTAATAATGGACAAGAATGACACTAAAACACATGAACAGCATAACTGTATTACATACACATTTTAAATTTTGGTCTTTTTTTTTTCTCAACAGACTACTGAAGACTGATTCATGGACCAAGTCCTTTTTCATGGCAGTAAGAAACAGCACCAAAATTGTTTCTCTGTATCAGGAGAGTTCTGACGTGAATCTAGTATCAGAAACAATAAATGCAGTCATAAAAATCAAGGACTGTGAGAAAGTCATGAGAAAAAAATTAACCAGAGCATTACTAATTTATTACTAATTTAGAAACTGCTGTTTGCTTTCTCTGTTGTGGAAAAAGTGTTTAAGAAAGGATTTTGAGGGAAACAGCACAACAGGTATGTGACTGTTAAATGAAAGGAAAGGTAGATGGAAAAAAACAACAAAAGTCACATGCCTCAAAATTCACAAAGTTTGAAAAGTGGGCAGTGAAAAGCAGTAATAGGATTGGAGATGAAGCTGGTGCTTCAATACAAATGATGAGGTGCCGGAACAACCCTTAACATTAAGGCAAACTATTGTGGCACTACATGTGGCAAGGGAAGTCACAAGTATGGCAAAATGGATGTGGCAGTGCAAGAGCTCTCACAGCAGGTTTGGTGTGCAGGACTACATTTGGCCAGCCCAACAAAGGATGTCTATAATGGAAGTGCAAGATGATGAAAGTCTGGACAAAACCTTTAGCTGAAGATGTATAGGAAAGGGAGATATCCTAGATTTGTTACATGGGAGGAACATGACCACGCTGATATTGGTCAGATGTGGTGATCTGGTGCGCAGGTGACTATGGCTATGACCAGGCAGATCATCACCCTGTCTGCCACTATGATTGAGGAAAAGCAGCATGGGATATATGAAACTGGCAAAAAAAGGATCAAGCAAAAGGAAGAACAACAACTCCAATTCGTACATTCAGAACACGCAGCTCAATTTCTATTTGTGGAAAAAAATATATACAGAAAATACAGAGAGAAAAAAATCATAGGATCATTAAGGTTGGAAAAGATCTAAAAGACCATCAAGTCCAATCATAAACTCAATACTGTCAAGTCCACAACTTAACCAAAGTCCACTGAAAACAAATAATAAGGAAAAGAATAGGCAAGAAAATGGATGCTCCTCTCAGAAGACTGGAAAGACCAAGGTCCCTCAAAGACAAGGAAGACTAGAGGGGATAATGAATGAGAAATATCTGCACTTACAGAGGAGCAGAAGGAGCAAGAGCCAGGTGAATGCCTGTATGGAAAACTTGCTGTATCTTCTCTGCTTACAGATATAGACAGTCAATGACAGGAGTAGGAGGCTCAACGTGACTTAGCTAAAATTGCAAATGTGTTTAGGGTGTCCTACTTGATTTTGGAGTTACAGTACTCAAAATCCAGTAGAGGTTAGCTGAGGTTGTTTGCATTCAGGTGTAATTCTTACCATTTGATTCGCAAGGTCCACATGTGAGCTATTTACCCTACGCTTCTTTCACAGTCAGTGAGGAGGA
Source organism: Callaeas wilsoni (assembly GCA_013398955.1). NCBI lineage: Eukaryota > Metazoa > Chordata > Aves > Passeriformes > Callaeidae > Callaeas > Callaeas wilsoni. The sequence goes on along the minus strand of VWPU01012906.1, from coordinate 77,151 downwards.
ACTCATACCTGTAGGAAACAACCTAGGCTGATTTATCTTTCACTCCTCTATTTGGATGAGTTGGGTTTTCATTCTATTTCTTTCCAGTCACTGCAAAAGAAATGTTGGGCAATTAGTTCCAACTTCAATGTCTGTCATAGAGCTCTAAATTGCCTGCTTTTGGCCAACAGAATCACACTTTTTAACGATTATTTTATAATGATGATATAATAATCTCTTTGGTCCAAAACACCCTAAAATCATTTGAGATTTCTTTTGAAATTTCTGAACAAGTCATGTAGACTGAAAATATGAGAATCCACTGGCAGCATGAATTATGTCCTTCTACTTACAAAATGTTGCAGTCCTGGGGATATTTATGGCAGCATTGATTTAGGTCCAGAGACTCTCTTAGCTCTAATGGTCACCTTTGCATTTGATCGTTCCGTGAAATCACAGGGAATTAGGGAAATATCTCTCTCCATGCTAGACAGTAGTAAACAGAAATTTTATGGTAAAAGACAGGTTATTTAATTTTGCTTATATATTTTTTCTACAACTGAGGGTCACAATTCTAATGTGTGCGCCCTTTCATATGTGAACATGCATATTTAAAATTCATATAAATATATATATATATGTTTAAATACACATGCTGTTTATATTAAGGTCACTTCTCTATTCCAGCAGTGATAGCAGAATCGAAAACTCTCTTGATCATATCCTCTCTAACATCTGCTTGCTTCTTCACACATACCCATTTGGGAGAAAGTTCTTTGAACCTATTCACCTCTTCAACTATTTTAGTCAGCTCAGAGAATAGAGAAAAGGGCAATTTCATGCAAAATACCTCAACTGGAGAAAAATTACATAAGCATGAATTATGACAGTTATAAAAAGAGCAATATAATCCACCCTCCCTCTTGTGTGCATTTCTCCCTCTATATGGTTCCAAACTCAGTTTTAAAAGGAAGTTTAGGAAAGTAGATACTGATGTTCTGAATCTATGCTTGTGCTGCACCAATTACCTACTGGGAAGGATGGCTCAGCATGTGTGTTTGCATTGGAACAACATATTTGTGCAATTTATTTCCTTTTATAAAGCCAGAAGTGGCTCTAGAATCCTTTAGCTCGTGACCTGAAAGAAACTTTAAGCTGTTGCAGTAGCTTTGGATTGCCAGACGAGCAGGTTGCTGCCAGGCATCACTGATTCTGCCCTGCAATATTGTCTCAAGCTATTTGCATTGGCTCTGTGCTGCACAGCGAGCACATTTGGCCATTTCCACCAGTTTCTCTTCACCAAAGAAGCAGTCTAATCCTCAGCTCACAGCATTTACAAAGCATTGCTGTTTTCTGTTTAGGGGTGAGGAGGAGAGTTGAAAGCTTAGCCTGGTATTCTTCACCCTTCACTATGCAGAAGCACGTCACGTCGTTTGCTCAGTATCTGCCAACACACTGGCACACTGCACGGGAATGCTCCTTACTTCCAAAAATAACAAAGCAAGAACAAGGAAAAAGCCTATATTTTATACAAAATAAAGCAAGTTTTAGTCTTTAATGTGTACTCCTAAGTGAACCCACAGAAGAATTTTCTTATGTCTCTCAAAGCAAAAAAGTTAGAAATTATAGATATACAGGATACAGGAAACCTCAAAAGGGATCATGGGTGGTCCTCAGTAGTTAGACACCACAGGATTACTTAGAGAGCAAAGCTGTGACGCAGAAACCAAACCTCTGTGGCAGATAAGAACTTTAAAACAGCCATAGAAGTGGGGGATTCCAAGGAGGACATTTGCACAGCAATGCCTTCAAACTCAAGACCAATAGTAAAAGACCAAAAGCTACAACTATGTCACAAGAAAAGATCAGAAGAGATTCAAGGCATCTTTCTTTGTCAGAATGCAACTCAGATCATCCAACTGTCCCTACTGACGTAGTCACAGGGATAAAAAGTTCCTCTGGAACTTTATTCTAACTTAAAATAGAGTCACTTAATACAGAGTGCTTCAACAGGACATATTAATAGGCACCATTAATTGTTTGATTTACCAGATTTGATTTACCAGAAGGACAAGAGTAATCTCTACCCAACTCTTTAATGTGCTACTGCTTCTATTTCTATGATTACTTTTCACTTAACTTCCTCTCAAGCTCTTTTAATTTGTTGGTTTGTTTTTTGAGATTTTTTTTTGGTTTTTTTTTTTTGTTTTGGGTTTTTGGGTTTTTGTTTTTGTTGGGTTTTGTTTGTTTGGTTTGGTTTGGGTTGGGTTTTTTTTTTTGGTTTTGGGTTTTTGGGTTTTTGTTTTTGTTGGGTTTTGTTTGTTTGGTTTGGTCTTCTTTGTTTGTTGGGGTTTTTTTTGGTTTTTTTTTCCTAAGCAAAAACTTACAGAAAACTTACAGAAACAGAAGAAAATGATTTGGAGAGAATTGCAGAGGTTTCTCATCCAGCCTTTTGGAAGATGGCTAAATTTGAGGTTAGATTAAAAAAAAACATGTGTTTTGAAAGTTTCTGAGGACAGAGTTTCAACAAGGTCTCTACCTGAGTGTAGAGCTTCACATGTGCTTTTGTTGAAACTCCTGCCACTTCTCTGGGTCCATCACTTCAGCTTGCCAGGGTCTCTTTCCGCTGAAGGGCAGCCCTTGCCTGCTGGGTTTGACACTACCCCACAGGGTGCCACTGGTGAAGGAGGTATGGCTGTCTTCCTGTCCCATTCCCCAGGTTTTCAGTGGATAAATGAATCAGGATAGGCACTGTACCAACTCCTTAGGAACATTATTTGTATCTCAGCACCAGTCAGATTTTAAACAGTAGCTTGTTGTTTTGTATTAAAGTACTTCCACTCTGAAATTATGCACAGCTGAGGTGAGAGATTTCAAAGAACGGACATAATCCCAAATCCAGCAACACAAGCAGTTTTTCACGTACCTTGCAGTCCACTTGTCTAGTCCATATCCTTCTTGGCTATAATCTGACTACAGGTCTGTTTTGTGATACCCTATGAAAAACCTTACTGAAGTCTGTCTCTTCTTGCTTCTTCTATTATCTCCAAGATTTACAGATGTTCTCATTTGTTTTTCCTATAATTGATGCTCACATTGTTTGGGCTTCCAGGCATATTTATAATTCTCAGAATTCAGAAATGGTTAGTTTCAGAGTACATGTAAAGTCTGTAGTGATGAATGCACCTACATCACCAAAAAGTTGATATCAGCACTACAGGTGCTACAGAAACAATAAAGCAGGACTATTCCAAGGACACTGAGGGCTGCATGTCTAAAGCTGAGACAATGCTTCCAAAATAACCCTACCTTTGACCTCTTTTCACCCAGTGTGCGCCAAAAAAAGTTTCTCGTTTACTTTTACTATGTAGCCGCCCAAAAGAATTACAGATTTTTTGCTTCAGTCTTTGGTTGAACATTTTTGTTTTAAACAAGCTAGTCAGCATTGTTTTCTGAGCAGAGCATCATCATGAAGCTTAACGAGAGAGCCAAAAAAGAAAATAACTTAAAAACACGACCAAAGCAACAACAACAAAAAAGCCAACCCCCCCCAACACACACATATGAAAAAGAGCAAGCTGTTGCTGAGCACCCAGTCCAGGAGAATGTATTGAGGCGAGCCATGTCTCTGAATTTGTACTTAGCCTGATATGAAGTATCATTTCTAGAAACTGTCAGTTAAAAGCAGGAGATGTAATGCAGTAAAAATTAAGTCTAATGACACCATCACATTGGCATATCTTCCAAACTAGATGTCCGTGCTGTGGCATGAGAAAAGTTAGTCTCAGAGACAGATCAGAAAGGCTAGTAGGACATCCCTTTATACTTTAGGAGAGTAGGAAAAATGCAGCATGCCAGAATGCAGGGAAATTCTGATTCTTGACAGAAGTGAGAAGCATGTGTTGTGTATGTGCTCTGTATGGAAGTAAGGAATGCTCAGTGGAGCTTTGAATCCTCTCAGCAACAGCCCAGACACTGTGTGAAATAAAAATCCAGACATCAGTCTGGCTGAAAGCATTGAAACTAAGCTAAAAACATATGTGATTACTTGTGTAGGTGACAAGAGAAACTGGAATATAACGTACTCTAGACAGTCAATAAACCTGTCTTACAAACTTCCCTTTGTCCTCACTAAAAAAACCCCAACAAGCAACAAACCTCTCAAAATCACCCAAAAACTTAGCCTCAAGTGTAACTAAACATAAATGTCAAATATTTTAGAAAACACAAGGTTAGTGAGGTTTTCTGACTGCAAAAAGACTACATATACAAAATATGCATAAAATATTCCCCGCTCTGCACAGTAACTGTGCTTTCTGTCTGCTCCTGCAGTTAGCACATTAAAGACTTTTTGGTGTATCACTAATGTGTCCTGCAAACTGTGTCACAGGGTTTGGATGACCAGTGGCAACTATGAGATCTAGCTTCTCTGTCTTGGAGCAGTGTACTTCCCTACATGATCTTGGAAGGCTGAAACAGCAGAATACTTTATTACCATAAACATCCCGATATTAGATATAGATAAGAGTAGTTTTCCATGAAAACAGTTTACTACTATTTGGCCAACATTTTCCTTTTCTTTTTTTTTTTTTCTTCTCCACTGCTTTCAATTGAAAAGACTGTAAGAGGGAAGGGAAAAGAATAAGAAAACTGTATTTTTCATAATGTCAACAGGTATCCTTAGTAAAGAGTGTCATGATGTGCTGCTGAAAAGCATTTGTGATAATCACAATGAAAATAAATAGACTGTTTTAAAGAAGTGGCTGATAGTGTTTTCATCATAATTGCCATGAGTATCTTTTTAAAGGGAAGTGATGTAAACATTCCATATTCACTAAATTATGTTGATGCAGTGACTCAAAAGCAAACATGAGATACTTTCCACAAGTAATAATGCATTTCAAGTTCAAAAGAAGTTCTTTCAGTTTCTATAACAAAGAAAGGTCCTTGATGGTCCCAGAACAAGGCTCAAAAAGATCTAGAAGACTTTAAGATAGAGCCCAGAAACTGCTGCAAAAACTTCACGCCAGTAAAGAAGGAGAAGGAGAAGCTTGGTGTGTGTTACTCTATAACCAAGGCTGCCATCCTTGCAAGAGGAGCTGGGCTAGGGACACCTTAAACTGTACATGAACTGCTTTTAGCTGTGCTGGCTGATAGTTTTCCACATGTAAAGCAACGACAACCTCTTGACACAAACCTTCTTCTTTTCAAACTACGGATTGGGTTTTTCGAAAAGAGAGTATCTTGAAAAATTGATGCACAAACTCATGGTGTTCTTAGTCACTCCTCTCCAGATGTTCCAGAACCTACCACATCATAGATAATGTGTCTCATCTGACAGTGAGGCAAAGCTGGTCTGACAGATTGAGGGCAGGCAGAGGGCAGCAAAGATAATTACATAGATAGGCCATTACAAAAGAAATGAAGCACTAGAACCCACCTTGTGATGCATAGATCCTCAAACAACAACGCAGTCCTAGAAGCTAAGGAATATATTAGAATAAGAACAGTTACAAAAGTAAATTGTTCCAGCTTTTGCCTCAGAAGTTTACAAATCATTTGTTCTACCTTCATGGTAATATTTTTCAGATGTTGTTTGTGCTAAATACTTAGTTCCAGAAATTTAACTGGCTGCTTCAAACTACCATGCCCAATCTTCTGAGACTTTTCATGCTGCATGAGTTAGTTTGTGTGCCATGCTGTGAAAGCTCTGTTGTAATCACAAACCATTTTTTCCAGAGAAGGGAATCTGGCAATGCACAAACATTAGAGCTCAAAGAGTACTCTGCAGACCAGTGAGAGATTCCATGCACCAACTGTGTAGCAGCACATACATGGGGGAGGAGAAATCATCTCATTTGATTCCATGGATTCAATTCACTTTTCACACTGATTTGTGTGTTCAGGACCAGTGCAGATGAGAAACGCCAAATACTGTGTTAGTCCAAGTATCATATACTGGGTAACAGTTTAAGGTGACTTTAATTGTGAAAATGGTGACAAACATCTTTTCCAATCTGATGTGCAAGTCATAGAATCATAAAACCATAGACACACAGAATATGCTGAGTTGGAAGGGATCCATCAGAATGAAAACCTGGGCACGACAGCCCAAGAATCACACCTTATGCCTAAGAGCATTGTTCAAGTGCTTCTTGAACTCTGTCAGACTTGGTGCTGGGACTGGAGAACCTGTTCCAGTGCCCAACCACCCTCTGGGTGAAAAGCCTTTTCCTGATATCCAAACTAAACCTCCCCTGACTCAGCTCCCTGCCATTCCCTCGAGTCCTGTCTCTGGTCATGAGAGTGAATAGATCAATACCTGCCTCTCCACTGCCTTTCATGAGAATATTGAAAACCACAATGAGGTCTCTCCTCAGTCCTGTCTTTTCCAGACTGACCAAATCAAGTGACCTCAGCTGCTCCTCATAAAGATTCCCCTCCAGACCCTTCACCATCCTTGTGGCCTTCCTTTGCACACTATCCAATAGCTCAGTGTCTTTTTTATATTGTGGTGTCCAAAACTGCCCCGAGGACTCAAAGTGAGGCTTCCCCAGTGCAGAGAGAGCAGAACAATCCCCTCCCTTGTCCTGATGCCCCCCTGGATATGATTGGCCCTCCTGGCTGTCAGGGCACTGCTGACTCATTTTCAACCAGGACACAGAGGTCCTTTTCTGCAGCTGCTTTCCAGCCTTTCATTCTCCAGTCTTTACACACAACCAGGGTTGCTCCATCTCAGGTGCAGAATCCAGCATTTCCCTGGTTGTACTTCGTATGGTTGGTGATTGCCCATCTCTCTGATTTGTTGAGGTCTCTCTGCAGGATCTCTCTGCCCTCGAGGGAGTCAAAAGCTCCTCCCAGTTTAGTGACATTGACAAACCTGCTTAGTACTCATTTGAGTCCTGTGTCCAAGTCGTTAATGAAGATACTGAAGAGAACAGGGCTGAGGATGGAGCCCTGCAGAGCCCCACTAGTGGCAGTTCACCAGCCTGTATCAAGTCCTTATATATTTCTTTATAAAGTGGATTTACACTATGTTTTATTTCAAATCAAGCAGCTAAGGCACAAATGATGAGAACTATGAAAGCAGTTGAATTTTCAGGTAAAAACTAGTCCAGAAATCAAGGTAATCTAATTTAGATTTACAAAGCTCCAGATAAATGGCTAGATCCCTACGGAGACCTTCAAAATAATCGCCAGTACTGACGCTAAAATATTCTGGCGATCAAAGAGCTGATGTTAGCTATTATTAAGTGCTACTGCAAGTGGAAGAAGTTGTAGGAATTCTTTCAAGAATGAGGTCTTATCTTTCCCCAGATTGTATCTATAATCTCGCAGATAGTATGCCAGGTTTCTTTCTGATGGTTGCTAAAAACTGCTGGAAGCTCATAAAGAGCCTGATTTTTTTCTCTTAAAAAGTACTGGAGAGCTCCAATTGACCTCAAGCTCTCTGCTGACATAATACAGCTTGTAGTTAACTGTCAAATTTTTTAGAGACTTATATATATTTTTAAAATGTGTTTTATGACATAAGTGGCTAAATATATAGGTTTTTATAGAAATACATATGTGTATATAGCCTGGCTAGTCTATTACAGAATATACTGAACTAAAACTTTATGTTCATATAGTGACTTAAAAATGCATTCAATTTTTTCTTCAGACATTACCTCCTCCAGATGTTATTTTTTCTGACATTTTAAAATAAATGTATAAGCCCTTTCTAAGCTATCCCTCAATACAGTATGTTTGAACTCTTTTTAAATAAAGAATTTTAAGTAATTAATGTTTAACCAATCTGTGTTTTCTGGGTTGAGGCAAAAGTTTTCAAAATTTTATCTATGATAAATTTTATTGCAAGCTATCATGAGAACAAAGTGAGTTTCTAAAATAGTTTACTGTGATGGATTTGGATAGAATAATTGTCATTCTCCTTTATTCATCTAGATTTTTGAAGGACAAATTAATTTTCTAGAGACCTAAAATAACTGTAAGACCCCATCCTCTCTTAGCACCCTATTTTCCCTCACTTAGATCTCTAGTCTTACAGACAGAGTTTCCAATGCTTTTATTCTAAACATAGTTTTTCAGATGTTGTTTTCCCAAAGTGACTACTCAAATCAATCAAAGAATTCTGTTCCTTCTATAGATACCAAACCAAGCTGGTTGTTCAGTGGTTTTTTGGTTTTTTTTGGTTTGTTCCTTTTTTATTATTTTTTTTTTTAAATTTAAGCATATTATATATGTTAGTATGAGAACAGATAAAGGGCAGACTGGCTCCAGACAGAGCTGGGCAAGGCAAAACCAGCCACCTTGCTTTGTTGGCTCCACACCAGCAGCACTGGTTGCAGCAGGCAGGAGCTCGGGGAGACTTGACATCCTCGAGTGAGTATGTCAGCAGTCAGAACTCTCTGTAGTGGTGCCCAAAGAGAGAGGATTTCATCCTGAGTGTGGTATCACATCACCACACTTCCCATGGCTCCAGAGTCACTTCTGGCTTTAGCTGATCAAAGTCAAGCAAAGGGAAATTCCCCTTTTGCCTCCGTTGTGCCAGCATGAGCACTTGTATGGCTGGGTGGGGAGCCAAGGCACTTCTAGATAGAGAGAGACTGGATCAGGAAAAGAACCTGTGGGTAAAAAATTAAGGCAAAATAAAATAATAAAACAGAAAAGGAAAAGATGGGTTCTCTGCATTTCAGCTCTGCTTCCATAGCAGATGCAGAGGCGAAAGGAGGGATCAGACTACGGTCAACCTAGAAACAAGGTTTTGCTTACCAGACCTCATGCATGAAGGACCTACTGTCCCTGACTTTTCTGTGAGGAGACAAAATCTTCCTCCAGGTTTCCCATACATCAGGTGCTTTCCTTTCTCCTACTATCACCTATGTGTGGCCTGTATGTGGAGACTTTGCAGGTAGAATTCGACACCGGAATGATCAGAAGAAAAAGTGAAATTGCTTTAACTGAGGTATTTAGGAAAAGAGTGAGAGCAGACAGAAGGCAAGAGCTTGGTGAAGGCAGTCAGTAACCAGCCAGAGAGCCAGAAGTCTTAATTCCAGTTTTATATCTGGCTGTCATGTACTAGGTTTGCTCAGCTAAAGGGGAAGGAAGCATTTCCATCGATAGCTGTGTCAGTCAGTGTAACTGCTGCAGGAAGGGAAGGGAAGCGAGGTCTCTTTTCACAATGTAAATGCAAGGTTATGGCAAAATTTTGTGATTCCTCAAATGGGTTGTTTCACACACTTGTATAAATCTAACTTTTGGCTTGAGAATGAGAGTTTTAACACATTTTCTCAGAAAGGTTTCCAAAGTGTATAGAAATGTTGGGTTGGATGGATGTTGTAGGTGTTCCAAGTAAAACAAGCATAGAAACATTGTGAACAATTACACAATAAATACAAAATCCACAAAAACTTCATCTTCTTTGGATCACCTGAACTGATTTCTCCTTTTTTTTTTAAAGAAACTTAAAAAATATTGCTGATTGTTTCTTTTTCAAGTACATAAATTACAAAGAAGTATGTAAAACTTAACAAATTAAAAGAGAGACTTTGCAGACAAATGCAGTTTTATACAGAAACGCATTGAGGTAGTGATAATATCTCCCCTTAAACAGTTCTTTTACCTAAGTGAGAGAACTTTTATCCAAGGTGAGAGAACTGTCCAGACACAAAATTCAAGATTTAATGAAATTAAGTGTATACATGGATGACCTCCTTCTGACAGTTTGAAATTAAAGGTAAGAAGGTCACACAGCAGAGTAGAAGTTAGTGAAATGAAACCCAGAATCACCAAAGCTAATAAGGACAGAGACCCAGAGATTCTCTTGCTGTGTTCAGCCATGTCAAGCAGTGAAAGTAAGGGCTGATACACAATATATATGTAAAAATGTAATCAGATTTCATAACATAATAAATAATTTCATGTTTCCAAAGAAGTAAAAGATCCCAAACCTGCAAAAGGAAAGAACAACACCAGAAAACTTTTCTACAAAAGTCCAATTCAGACTTTTAAAAACCACCTTCTTTTAAGTACACAACATAAAATAAAAAAATGTTATTAGAAACATTATCTTGAGCTATCACTGCAAGTTTCTTAGATTTCTTGGACATCTATAAAGGTCAGTTTATCTCCATTTCTTGGAAAGGAAAATAAAATGTCCAAAAGGCTGTTGGACACTGGAAAGATGAGGTGTCATAACATGGTAAGTGACAAGATGAAAGCACATCTTTGGTTTATTTTGATATGTATTCCTGACCTGCAACATAGTGCTTCAACATTTTTAAAAACTCATATTGAATTATCGCCTCATGTGTGCCTGCTGGCCTCTCCAGAATATTTACCCCTTATGTGTCAAAATATAAACCTTCCTACATTCCTTCTGTAACCCAAAAAACATTATATGATATTGTTAGAAGCAAAACTTTTTATTTTTAAATAACCATCATAGATGAAATACACCAAGCAAGTTGAGACCTGCCACAGAGCCAGCTGTGTTTATCAATTGACAATAAGACAAATTTACTGTGCAGATAAATCACCCCAAAATGTGGTTTTCACCTTTCAAAAAAATCTATGTTTGATTTAATTCTGTAATTGCAATTTTACTGAGCTTTCATTTTATCCAGACTACTAGAGATAACAGATAAAGTTTTGTTAGATAAATTAGATACAAGTTTTCTTAAATACATGAAAGTGAAACCTTCAGCAGCTTGATGCTCAAAGTGGCTTAACTTCAGTGCATACCATGCTAAAGGAGCAAATATCTTGAAGGCACCTTAGGTCTTGAGTGATTACATGATTTATGTTCTGAAGGACATTACAGAGACAAGGAAATATCTAAGTAAACTATTTCAATTTTTAAAGTAGTGTGCAATATATGTCATAGATGAATGAACAATCTTCATGTTATAGAAAATCAAGGGGACTGAGGTCTACTAATGTTACAGCAAATGTCAAAAGTTTCCACTTCTTTCAAATGTTAAAAAAAAAAACAAAGAGAAAGAGAAAAAACCCGACACCATAAAAGCCAAACTGGAGACTAATTTCTCAAAGCTTGTCTAATCAGCATTTAATAGTAGTGGAGATTTTAGCCATCCTTTTGGTTAGCTATTGGTTTACATGGTAAACAACAGTTGCTGCTTGTTTTGCAGGGGCAGGGAAAGAAAACTTTAGGGATGCCATAATTCTGCAGAGTTTATGGATCTTTAGATGCCAGTGGTTGAGCTCATACATCTGCAAGTTAAATTCTCAGAGGCTGTTTCCATGCTGGCTAAAACCAGAAAGTGTTTGAAATCTTTTGACTTTATTTTCTTAAACCTATTGAGAAGGTTTAAGATTCCCAGCTCGAAAATCCAAGACACAGCCACTTGCCTAAGGATTTGAATGGAGTTATTTGAAACCAGATTGCTGCCACCAGTATATTCATATTCAGAGCTACAGAATTTGCCAGCTTAGGATAGGCTTATTTATGAGATAGAGACACATTGTGCTCTGTTCAGTCCAAACCACATGATAAGCATAAGGGATAGAGTTGTGGGTTTTTTTCTGTAATTTATCCTTAGTCTGCTTTCACTTTGTGTGCGGTCTCATCACTTACAGCAATCAAGAAGTACATGAACACTTCCAGTAGAATAAGGCAGCATGTGACTCTGGCATCTGATTATATTCCTGATGACTAAAGTAAAAGGAGTAATTGAACTTCCAAATGATGCCAGAATCAGAGTAGGGTTGAAAAGACTACACTACAAAGTAGGAGAATGAAAAGCTAATATAATTTCAGTAGATAAAGTCAAATTAATAATAAAATAATTTACATGTTTTTGGTAATGATTTCCTGACTTTAATGATTTTATGAATGTTAAAGCAAAGTTATTTTCCTTTTCAAATAAGCTTTTGGAAAAGTAAGAAGAAAGATTGTTCTAGTTTAATTAACCTTGTTTCCTTGTTGCACCAAATGCTTTTAGAAGGCAAAGCCAATCTGTTGGGAAGGTGGCACACAGGAATTTAGGAATATTTTCACGTGCTTGAATGCCTTATTAATCAAGAGTTATCTTATCAAGCACCATTCCCCTTTTGAGTCCAATTCAGGTTTAAGATACAGCCGGCTCAGGAGCCATGAAAATCAGTGTTCCCTCCTGAAGCTGTACCGTGTGTTTGATTGAACTGGACCCTTTTAAGTTTCATTTGTATCTGGCTTTGTCCTGGCTACAAACATAATGAGAATACTTTCAGCTCTCAGGCTAAAGGAATTACTGAAGCAAGATTATTTTTAGTTACTTCAAGTGTGTCCTAGCTTGTCCTGTGGCCAAGCAATTCCAAAAAGACTGATAAATTAACTGACCATGTGCTTTCCGGTGAGAAACCTACCTTAACTTACCTCACATTCAAAACCTTTTTTTCACATCTCTTTCAACTTTTGATGACAATCTCTAAAACTGAAAGAAACCCATCATCCTGTTTGTTATTCCCTCAACCATTTAAAGGTGATGCTTGCCGATACTGTCATGGCTTTAAAGAGAGACATGAATTTATCTTAAACAAAAGATAAACCTGTGCATGAATTTATCGGCTAAAGCTTCACAAAGGGGTGGAGTAGCATGTCATTTGTCTGAATACCTCTTTCCTAGGACAGGAAATGCATAGGAAATAAGGAGAAGCTATAACTAATAAAGCTGGTCTTTAGAATGGCTTTCAGACCTTGGTCTTTGCAGTTGAAAAGCAATTCTACAAGCTCAACTGCCAATAATGTTTCTTATTGGATTTTAGGATAGGATGCTTTGTGTGAATCTTTACTTGACTGGAAGGTCAGGGTGCTACTCACCATGATTCACTCTCACTTTCAACAAGTGACATTGGCTTCTTGAGAAATTGATAATCTAAAGATTTATGCAAGGAATTTACTAGTTCAGATGTTTGGTATTACCAAAAAAAACAAACAACTAATATATATTTAGGAAAAAAAATCAGTGGTCATAACTATGCTCCTCAAATATTCTGAAAAATTGTTCTGAATTTCTTAGGCTTTTTCCAGTGTGGTGAAGGGTTAATCGTGAAAGAAATCCTACACTTAATTCACTCACAAAAAACCCTGGCTAATGCAAATGTTTCAATTAAATCATGTTGGTGTTTTGAAGAAAGGGTTCAAATTCAGCATTAACTTAACTTCACTAGTTTCTTTGGTCCGTGTGCGGAATTAAATTAGTAATTTCATTTACTAAGTGGCACATTTATTTACCATACAGCCAGATCCTGAAATCATTCCAGAATCTCATACCAGCAGATACTGAGATACATATTCATTTTGGGGCTGGTGCTGATCATTCTTGGCCCAGCTTCCATCCTTTTATTGTTGATGAAAAAAATAAATTATTGAAGTAGATACAATATTCAGGCTTTTATGGTGTATCAGCCTTCAGTGTTATGAATTCCATCCAACCACCTGTAGGGGAATAGATAAGGCATCCCCTTACATATGACATGAAAAGAAATTTTCTTTGTTTCTTTTATTAAATGGTTTTGTTTTTCAATATCTAATTTGCTGAAAAACAAAGTAAAAGATGAGTTTTATAATGCAGTTGATAAAATTAGTTCCCTTTCAACAATTTGGTTTTATATGTGAAATAATTTACACATTTAATAAACACTTTTCCCTACTTTCTTCACATTACTGCTTCCAAGTGTGTTATTAGAGTTTGAGATTAGAGCAATTCACTATAAAAGTTGGAGATAATTGAGAGAACATCTTTAGAAAGACAATCTGGGTCTATGTTTGTAATGAAGTATGACAAGTTATCAAGGTAATATGAAGCTGAGGGACAATCTAAGATGCAGGCAATATGATAGCTTAAGGAATTGAAAGGTTCTGATGTAAGAAATATTATTGAAGCCCAGTGTATTGTAAACATATTTAACTAGAGAAAATACAGAAAAATTTTACTTCAATAGCAATGTGTCTTCCATACTAAAATAGTCTGGAAGATAACAATATTTTCTGGAGTTAGTTAAACAGTAGAGGAGATTCAGAGTAAATTGGATAAAAATTACTTCTTTTTTCCTTAATCATATTCCAGATGTGTCCCTGGGAGGATGGCTGAGTGCTCTCTTTGTTCAGTTGGCAGAAGCTGACCTATTCTAGGTCCCAGACGAGCAGCAAAGTGAAACAGTTTGCGAAAAATGAGTCTTCCCAGGGAATGAGAGAAAATGAAGCTGCCTGACTCAGAGATACTTTGGTCAACCCTTTCAGGTATGAAGTGGACTGTCTAGCTGAGCCACCATTTTACTACAAACGCAAAATAAATCATATCAAAGGCTTAGATGAAAGACTGTATAAAAGAAAATCTGTAATGCAGAGCTACTAATCAAAACTAATTCTTTTGACTCTGCCAAACCACCTTTCTTAGCTTGTCTCTGTTACTAAGTGTGCAAAATCTAAAACACAAGTCAGATGACAGCAAAACCAGGCAAAATGCCCACACAGAAAGGATGTGTTGGGGATAACCAATTACATGATGGTTTGATGGTTTGGGGTGGCAGTATCTGAGTAGAGGAAGGGGATCATTTGGCCAACTGGAAAGAAATGGAAAGGAAATTGAAAAGTATGGAAGAGTTTAGGGATGAAGGAAAGAAAAGTTGACAAAGTGGGGAAACTCAGTTGAAAAATGTGTAGTTAAATGATGAAAGCTCTTGCATCAGACAACTAAAGTAGGCAGAGTAGCAGTAGTTAAGGGATAAAAAAGCTTCAAGATGCCATTAACAGCAATCAATCAGTTGTTTCCAGAAATAATTTTTTTGTTGGATGAGGTTAATAAGCCTTAAAGTTCAAAGGAAAACCCATCCACAAAAGGTGTCAGAGTCTGCAAATCTCCATCTGAATCATGAACACAGGAGACCTTCATTTCTAGATTCTTTTTCACTGTCAGGACAAAGTAATGCCTGTTGCATGGTAGTATCATATATAGTTCAATATAAACTTCTAGCTCTTTAAGCTTCCTGGAAAATTAAAATTGCTCTGTAAGTAAGGAAGTATATTTTACTGATTTTTGTTGTTGTTGCTATAATTTCTTGTGCATATTTTGATACAGGAACTTTTTTTTTTAGTTTTAATGGATTGTTTTCTTTTATTCTTTTCTTTTATTTTTTTCTCCTTACTTTATTTCATCAGCACTATGAAGGAAAACAAATCTCTTCAAATGAAAAAATCATTCTCTGAAGTGCAAAGCAAAAGTTGGCTCACTTTGGAGCTCACTATTCATGAACCATAGAGATTTTCCAAGATACCTGCCCCAGCTGTCTCCCTTTTTATACATTAGGCATAGTCCATAAACTCTGTTTCAAAGTTGAAATTTACAATGGACTCCATTCATAAAACTGTCATGGTAGGTTTTCTAAGAGCATTTCACACTGATGTGCAGAATGCTCCCAAGCTGAGTAAAAGCTGAGTGGCTCATTCATGTCAAAGTGTTCTCCTTTACAGACAGATGGTCAGCTTGGCGTCGGACGGAGAGAAGGCGGGAGGAGAAGTGTTGTGTCAGAAGTGCCAGACTGCAATGAACCTGGTTCATAAAAAACTGATCTATGCTCTTCCCTGCCTGCTCAGAACCCATCTTAAGAACGTGACCTAACCATCATCGAATCCACCGGGCTTCAGTAGGACCTGGAACACACCATATGTCTGAAAAGGAGCGCTTCCCTGGTGCGAAGCAGAACAACCCATGAGTGGGAGTTAAGAGAGCATGGCAAAAGGAAAGAAATTTCTGTCCTATTAAACTGCCTCTTTGCTATTGTATTAAAAAATGTGACTCATTTTGTGCCTTGAAAAATGGTCATGTCAGACAGATTCTTAGTTGATAGAAATTGCCACAATTGTGACTCATGTAGATCTACATTAATTTTTGATTCATTTGTAGTTGTGTCCTTTATATTAAGTAGAGGGGGAGATGTATAATGTATTGATTGGGTAAAGATCATCATGTAATGGCAGCATTCTAGTTCTTCTTCTTTACTGAATTTCTTGGGGTTTATTGTTTTATGATTAATTTCCAGTCAGTTCCCTGAAAGAGTTTTAATGTTCCTTTGTCTTTTTATGGAAGGCAGAGGTTGAAATTTTTTGAAAAAAACAAAAACCAGAAGATATTATACAATAGTTACAGAAAATGAAATTGAAAAAAGGCACGTAAATGTCTGCATTAGAACCCAAATTTCTACTCAGCAGTCACAGTGGAAACACAAGACTTGTATAATGTGGTTTACCAAATACTAGTGATGTAACTTTAGAAATTCTAGTGTAGATCAAGGTTGTTATTTTTTATCTTCTCTCTGATCAAGTGAAACTAAAGTGTCCGCTTTTTTGGTTCACAACCAGAGCTGGGAAAAAGCTTGACTTAAACCATTCTAAATATACTATGTTAAAACCCAGTAGCTTTATAAATTTTGTGGGGGTTTTCTTTTTAGATAAAATCTGTAAATTATATCATTATAGTATTATGAGGATTTAATAAGTATGAGAAATTTCATGAACTGTAGCTGTGTTAAATTATTCCGAAAGAATTTGAACCTCCCAGGAATACACTTCAGAACGAGCTTAGGAGTCTACTGGGGAGTGTTCACTTGCCATGCCACTGGCATTTGAGAAATAGCACCAGGGCCACCCCCTTCTAATGGGAAGACTGTCTTATGATGATTTTTTTTGCACTTGTGGCTAATAAAATCCCCTCTCCTTGAACACTTCCTGACTGTTTTGTAAAGACTGCAATAAAATCTGCTTTATTTTGGTATATAATAGACTCCTGTCTCCAATGTCAAGTGCAGGTCTTTGAGGAACACAACCTAGACATTATTCATGCTAGAACACTTAATACTCTTATTTACCCTTATGCCCCCTCGCCCCCTCAGAAAACGCTTTCCATATTTTTCTAAAAAGAAATTCTATTTCTCATGGGAAGGTTTCAGTTCTCACTCTGATGAATAGTGATATGGGGTTTTATTTTTTATATTAAGAAAATCAGGACCAATATTCTATTCTATTCTATTCTATTCTATTCTATTCTATTCTATTCTATTCTATTCTATTCTATTCTATTCTATTCTATTCCATTCCGATTTATGACACAAAAATTTCATAATCTTCTACTCCTAATACGTTTTGCACAAGTTACTGCTGAATCCAAGAGGAAAATTTCCTTAATAATAAAGAGATGTATTTTGGTTATGCTCTGTCTATATGAGAGACAAGGGAACTAGTGCAAAGATACAAAAGGGCAAGAAGAAAAGTATGTGCAGGAAGAAGATTTTTGGAACACATATGACAATGTATGTGTTCTAGAGAAGAAAAAAATGCATGTCCTTAAATTGACGATGACTTTCCTCATGGTTTTCAGAGAGTTTTGAAACATAAATCTGTCCACTGTACTGTTTCAACCTCAGAAGGCCCGAAATTTATCTGTCCTTTTACTCAATATTTTATTTATATACAGAACACCTTCAAGTTCCTTCAATCCTTTTCAGAAGCATCTTTCCTGGTCAAAATTTACATTCTCTGAAGTTTATAGTGTGTGTCACATAACAAACATTTTGAAATAATGCTGCAGCCTAGGCTCTAGGGAGAAATCTGTGAATTCTTTTCTTTCTCTTTTAAATGCAGGTGAGTAAGTGCATATGCAGATACATGCATGTGTTTTATTTACTGTGTTGAATTAAAATTACATTCTCACAGTAGTTAAAGGAAGGAGAGATCTATTGTTTTCAAGCTGTTTTCTTTAAAATGCAGCTTATTTCCTCCCAGACACAGGAAGTTATTGTATTCCATCTTAATGGAAACACCCTTATAGATTTTCTCATAAAAATGCCATTCCTGCTTTTCCTAAATACTCCTTTGGTTGAGCATCAGTAGACAGTCATCTGTCATTTAATGCATAAACCCTTTGCAGGTGTTTTATGTGCATGGATAATGTAAGAGATTTTGTTATTCCAAGTCGTGCATCAATGTACCTGGAGATACTTTAATGTTTTTCTGGCAGACTACCTTTAAATTCTACATATTTTTTTCATTGCTCACAATGGCTTTGCTTGGATTTTCCAGGGCCATTGATAAACTTTTCCGAGTGCAATAGGCACAGTTGCTTTTCCCGTAGATTTGCTTACCATTATATCTCCATTTTCCCTCTGATCCATCTACAAAACCAGTCTAAACATCTGAAGTTCCTGGCTTAACAAGGCATGTAAGTCATGCTCAGCTTAAAGCAGTGGCTTTAGCTGTATTCTTACTATTTATCCTTAAGCATAGGCTTAGCTGGACAATGTTGAGAATAAGCTCTGCTACTCCGAGAGTAGGGAGCCGAATTCTCTTCTGTTTCACCTTCTTAAATCTAAGGGGAAATGTCCAGCTGAGCCAGATCTTATTTGTTTGTTTTCAAATGGTCTTTGAATTTGCGCCATGGCAATTCTTAATGAACAGATAGGGATAATGAAATTATATTAAAATGTAATGGTACAGTTTACATTAGAATATAAAATCCTGTGGATGCACACTGTATGTATCTTGCACATTTGGATGTTTTCTTGCCAAATAATGCCTGGTCACTCTGAAATATGGCACAGTCTATAATGCTGTGTTCCTTACAATTTTTCAACCAAGAATTCCAAAGCGCTAAACTGTGATTTAGAATTTGATGCTACTCTTGTTTAATCTATTGTTTCATACATTCAAATGCAAAACTTTTCTCCTGAGACCATATTCTACATAAAACTCAGACTCCCCTACATCAATAAATGACAGAAATAGTTTCCATTCAGCAATTAATTAAAGTGATCAAATTAAAATTATTAGTTAATTGTTCCAAAATGAAGCAATAATTACAATTTTTTAAAATTTTTCTTTCCACAAAAATACTTTCTTTTTTGATTTTTTTCTCCTACCCTTCAGAAAATTAAGTGAGAATTCTATTTAATTCTGAGTTGTGATATTCATTCTTTACTGATAAGTACAGATCTCATGCAGAAATTTTCCCTCACTGGTCTTTCTCATCCTTCATTAACTGCAGAAAAAAAAATGGAAAAAAATTATAACTCAAACTTCACAGTCATAAATCACAGATTATGTTTAAATTGGGAACACATTTATAGATGGATCAACAAAATATCAGAACTATGATTGAATACTAGAGATCTAGATCTCTTCGGCTCAATAATTTCAGGATTTCATACAATGAGATGTCCTAAATTCATTCAAGTTATTCTCAGTTATTTCTCCTTCAAATGCTATAGAAAGACTAATGGAAAGTGACAGTACGGAACAGTAACTTAAGGAGATATGGGAAGATTGAAAAATGAGAATATCCAAATATGTTTCTGTACAAGATTTTTCACTAAATATTTAAAGAAATAGTTTTATAACATTTTCTATTAAGAGTTAATATGATGACTTTTGAGAATAAATTCAGTCCAAAAAGTGCAAGGAGAGATTTTCAAATCTCTTCTCTGTATAAACCAAAATACAACTTTTAACTACTGATGCCTCCACAATTTTTCAAGGATGTAAACTCCACAGCTGCATTCACATTGGGCCTTTGTCTTTCCCCTAAATAGATGGGATAATTGAATAATGGACTGATTCTCTTTGCCATCACATGCCTTGCCTTGATTGTTGTGAAAAAAAAAAGTCTGTTTTAAGAAAAATGTTTATTTTCTAATCCTTTTACTTTGGATGTCTTTTTATTGATTTATAGGCTACCTGACTGAACTTACAGCAGACATAGGCTATTTGATCCCATCAAAGCACATAATTAAGGCTGTGAAATAAAATATTCTCAAATGAGACAAACCTTCTGTATTTCTGTTTTAATTGGATCATCTGTTGTCTCTTGAGAGCCTAGCAAAAAACCAACTTAAAACATTACATTGACCTAATTATCATTGCTGTGTGTAGGATACATTTTATTTTAAGCTAAGCTAAAACACTTTCCCCAGCTTAGTTACTTGCAAAAAACTTGAGGTTTGCCAGTATGATTCAACTGGAAAGAGTGGACTTCCTTCCTTAGATAAGAGCCTGGACCCACGCTCGTCATTATTTCTATTCCAACAGCACTTTGTAATATCACAGAGGCTCTGAGCCTCCTGTGCTAGAGAGCACAAGCCCAGTAAGAGGTATGGGCTACATCCGAGCAGCTTAGCCTTTAATTTAAGTGCTAGTAGAATAAATTTAATTTAAAAAAACGCCAACTAGTTATAAACATAAGAATAGTATTCAAAGATTAAGGAGTGGAAAATTTTTCAAGTTCACCACACTGGATTAAATCTGTGTTTAGGGAGCTCCACGGAAATGGAAGATACTGGCTCAGCAGGTGGCACTATTCCCTCAAAATCTAGATATAGTTTTTCTTGACAGGTATTTTGGCTGTTGAGGTAGTAAAAGTTTTCTGTTGAAGATGTACAAAATTCTTCATACAGTCTCTGTGGTGATTAAAGATACTGTACTTATATGAAAATACATATAATATTGCCTTGCCAAGTAGATAGCAACATTGGGGAAAAATAGTATGCATTTTTTTTCTTTTCGTACTCAAGATATTAATTTTTATTTTTTTCCTTAGTGTTTAGGCATTCCTGAATCTTAATGAGTTGCTTAGATTAAACAGCTGAATTTGGTGCAAAATGTCAAATTTTTTTTCAACTAAAACTTGATATTTCTTTTTTTTTTGTTAATGGTAATAAAATTTATAAAATCCAGTCCCTTCTGAAGTCAGAAATCTTACACCACCTGGTAGGATTTTTTGGAAAAAAAAAAAATTGTTTTTTGCAACACATTTTTTTTTAAACATATCAACATAAATAGAATAATCTCTTACATTTCTGAATACGTAGCATTCTAAAAGTTAATACAAAGTACTTCAAAAAATTAAGTGTCTAAGAAAGTAGGGTGAGTGTTAATAACTGGTGAAAATATGCGTACTTGAATATATCACTGAGAGATTCCAGTTGCTCCAGTACTGCAAACTTTACTTAGTTGAGCTTTCTTCAGGTACCTGCCTTCAGAATTAGAGTCTGACTTACAAATCAAACACTTGAAAGCACCTTTTATAGACTTCTTTGAAATACCACTGTGCAATACTCTTTTGTAATATATTCAGTTAAACCTTTCTAATATTGAAAATAGCAATGAGCTGCATGAACTTCACAATCAGTGCACAATGTAGTATGAATTGAAAAAGAGTGTTAGCACTCTAGCACCCAATTTCATGGGTGCTTTCCAAACTTGCAAAAACTTTCAAAATATACCTATTTTTATTTGTAATAACCCTTTTAGGCTAAAATTCAGTGTGTATAATAACCTTTCACATGAAGAAAAATGTTATTAGAATGAAATAATATATAAAATTATTATAAATTTCTATTATAATTAAATAATTTATAATTGAACTAGGCAGATGGTTTCAATATTTAAACTTTTGTTTAAAGCTTTCAAATTACTCGGAAGACATTTCACAGAAAATGTATTTTTATAGTCAACATGTTAATGCTGGTTTTTCTGAATAGAATATCCACATATCACTGATCATCTCAGAAGAGATTAAAGGTCCTAATTTGGCAGTATATTTCTCTGAAGTGCTTTTAGGAAAATAAAATCACATGATTTAATAGGAGCAATATTGGAATGCTTGATCCCTTAATTGCAGTTGTTTATTTTTCCATCTTGCAATCCAAGCATTCAGGCACTTTACAGCTTACATGCAGATTTTGCTAGTAAAATAAACCATCACATGTGTAACCTATCACACTAAAAGTGAATGAAGCTTTATGGTAACTTTGAGGGTGTTTTATGACATAGAGAAAAGCCCACAGCTACCCCAGTGTTACAGATTGTTAACAGTTGCTATTTGAATTCTTCTTAATGGATAACACCCAATAATTGTTTTGCTTTTCACTGTGCCTGCAATCCGATATCTGTAAGAAATCTTAAATCTGAGTCAGCTTAAAATCTTTACTAAAATATTGAAGAAGAGAATGAATAATAAAGCATCCAGTGTTTCTAAAAGCCATATGCCCTTATTTTTAATGTCCTAAAGTTCAAGCTATCCCCAGTTTACAATAATATTAACTGCTTGGGTTCAACTTTGGCTTAACTTGTATAAGCAAAGCAAAAAAAAAAAGGACTATCCACACAGTAACAGACGTGATGATGATTTCAGAAGTGGTTTCAGCTTTAAGTCTGAGAAAAATATGGCTCTATCATTAAAAGTAATTCCTGTGCTGGCACAGAGCTCCTCAGCAACTGGGCCATGGCTGGTTCCCAGTGGCTGGCCTTGGCAGAGGAGGAAACTGGGCCCAGTCTACATTTCGTACTCAGTACGGTACCTAGAAGTAAGTGCAGGTTCAGAAAGCACTTGATGGAGAGCACTTGGTTGAAGCTCAGTATCTCCTGTTGCAATCTTTTCACAGTAAGTGGTTCCACACATTGTAAGAAAGTAGACCAAAAATGGATTTTTAAAAAAATTCTATTTCACATCATGAATTTATATTTTCCTGGGGTTTCTAGAAATTGCTGAATGCAGACCATTTCAAAATCCCCTTGTTTTTGCAGATTTTTTTTTTAATCTCAGTGCTTAATAATTTTTCTGATATTTCTCAATTGAAAAAAAGTACCTTTGCTTCTACCCATGGTTGATAGAAGAGACTTGTAAGTTATCTCATCTTGTACCTAGGTAATCTGTCATTATCACAGGAGTCTCTTCAACAAACTGATCAGGAAAGATGCATTTCACAATTCGGGTCCTGTAATTTTGCTATTTCTTCCAAATTAGAAATGAAAAACAAAAAACATTCACAATATGAAACACAAATAAAACCATATTTATATGCACAGTGTGTTTCTTGTTTTTGCCTTTTTTATTTTTTTAATTGAACAGTCATAAATATTATATACTTTATTGTCGGGAGCCAGCATACAAACGGATATGCAATATTCTCTATAAAACATATCTGGTTGAAACTACATATGGCTTAATTTCCACACAATAAATGCTATCTCGTATTAAAAAGCTTATTTAAATTTGCAACTTAGGGCTATTTTCTTATAAAGGAGAGAGAGAGAAATTTTTCCACTTGATGAAGCAGTTTATCCAGCTCTAATTCTAAACCTTGACTGTCATTAAGTTTCCATTAATTTTGAAAACGAAACCTTTTTCCCTTCCAGGAATGAAAAAGGTAGNGTTTTTTTGGTGTTGTTTGTGTTTTGGATTTATTTTGTTTTGGTTTTTTTTGTTGTTGTTTGTTTTTTTTTTTTTTTGGTGCCTGCTAGACACCTGCAGTAATCTACTTGAGATTTTAAGTAGTAGGCTGCTTAACTTTTCCAATTTTTGAATATGAATATTATAAGAACTGATACACTCTTGGACTGCAAAGTATACCCATACAATAAGCTTCAGAAAATATCTTAAAACATCATTAATATTGATAAAAACTCAGGAGGAAACTGCCCTGGTTGAAAATATCATCTTGTTGAAAACATACACCTCTTTTTATCACTGTGGATAAAGGTCTTTGCTGAAGTCCGTGTAATTTATGCACTGGTTGTAACAAATAGCATGTGGAATTCCGTATGCTGTGCTTCATAAAACTTATGCAAACTGCCCCCCTGTAGCAGACAGTGGAAACTCTGTTAGAACGAAACGTGCTATGAATGGAGTCCAGTGTTGGAAGGCAGTTCAAAGAAACTTTATCTAAGCAAATTGGAATGGCTGATTTCCTTGCAGTTTTACAGTAATTATTAGGCATATGCCAAGCTTCTCAGGAAAACTTGTAGTAACTTTGAAATGAGGTAACACAAATAATGGTCTCCTCTACTTGGGAAAGTTTAGTAGTACGAAAATATTTTTTTTGCATGGTGAGCCTTTCTTTAAAACCTCTTTGCACATAATTACTCTTTCCCCATAGGCAGAGGCTTTGAATATTCCTAAATTTAAACACTTTAGCTGCCCTATTAACTAAAAAAAAAGGCTATCAAATATCCATCATTAAACATGTTAATAAATCCTATGCAATCATGTAGTTCAAAGCCTTAATTCCAAGTACAAGCATGAAAAACAGCATCAATTGTATAAAGAGAAGAAAAACTAAGGAATCTTTTTCTCAGCTAAACTGAGAGCCATAACTGAATTTATATCTATGTGCTATTTAATAGTGTTATATAATAGTTCATGTTCAAATGTATTGTAAGAATTAGAAAATTCCCAAAACAACTTTGCAAATAAAAAATTCAACAGTAATATTTTAATTTCTCTGCTGTGGTGATGGGAGAAGGGAGATTATTCATCCAGTCCCACTCAAGGGGAATGGCAAAGCTGTGTTTAGAAGTACTGAATAGAACTCTACGTTTCATCAACGCGATGTAGTCTCTGAACCAAGAGCATTTTCAGTATCTGCCTCTCAGCTCTCATAGGATCCATGAGACACTTCACCACTTTTGGAGTGCCTGCACATCTTCAGTTTTACAATTTTCCCACCTGAACCAAAAAAGAAAAAAACAAGGGCACAGATTTTTTTTTTAATGCGTATAGAAATCACTACTAACCAAGAATAAACCCAAGTACTTCCATCAAACCTTACTTGAAGGATTTCACTGCTTTATCTCATATGAATTGGCTATTTGAAACATTTGTGAACACTACAAAATAGTTAGAGAAGTGCATTAAATAAGCTGTTTCCTAGGCTAAGGAGACAGTTACAAAGATCTCAGGAGCTCTCTTCATATCTTAATTCAAAACTGTGAGGGATTTTTGGGTGTGTGAATGAGGATGAGGGGAAAGAAAGGAAAAAAAGTGACACCTAAGTTCCATAAATCAGTAACTTGATCTTCCAGTCTAAATAAGAGGAACTCATCTCACCTGTGAATGCCTATAGCTGAACACATTAAGTCTAAGTTACAGAAGTGTCTCTTTGTAGTCTGTAGAGGGAAGTGAGTGTCTTACAGTCTAATTCAAACATGTCAGGTCAGAAGAATTCCCTTTTTGATGTGTTTTTTTTTTCTTCTCCATTGACCATTTAATACATGCATAATACCTATCTTAGACATAAGCATCTAACTTCTGGATGCTCAAGTTGAATCCTGGGCAGACGAAATTTTTCTCAAGCTGCTCATAGGTTTTACATAATCTCTCTGCTTTCTGCAGTGAATTGTTCTGTCTCTGATAGTCACTCAGCAAATGCTAGCAATAAATCTGTTTTAAATCTGAAATAGTGCCATGAAAGAAAGATTAACCTCTGAAGCAGTTTGTAAATAGCCCTTAAGAAACCCTTCTCTTGTAATATTCAGTATCAGATACTTTCAAGAGGAGAATTTTGGTAGAGGAATCTCTGTATGGTACTTTTGTAGGAAAATGTTGGTTCACCTATATTAATATTAAACGCGTCGCCGGCACGCTGGCTGGGCTGAGATGGCAGCAGCTTGGTCCAGGCATGTCCCACACACAGGAAGGACGCCCCGGGGCACCTCGGTGCCTCGCTTGCCAGCCTTCCAGCCCGTGCGGTGGAGGGCACGGAGCCTAGCGTGCCCGGGGCTTTGGATAGCCCAGGCGCGGCCAGAAATGAGTTGCGCAGAGGTGGCTCTCGGCCGGTGATCCAAGGGTTTATTGTAGAAGCACCCTCAAATGGTCCGGAAGCCGAAGAGAGCAAGGCACAGTAATCAGGGCTTTATAAGGATGCAGGGAAGGGGGCGGGGTGACACCACAGGGACCCATAGGAAGAGGAGAAGGGTGGGACAGGTCAGGACACCTTCCCTTAGGGGACACAAGAGGTGTCTGTCAACTGTAGACAGAACCACCCCTCAGGAATCCTAGGAAACCAAAGGTAGAAGCCATCTTCACAGAATGGGGGTTTCACTCCTTGGTACCAGCCCACCAAACCTCTGTTTCTGGGCTCTGTGGCCCCCCGGTTGGTTCCTTCACCACAACATTCACCCTTCCTTTTTCACATGAAGAACTCAACTTCGGTAACCTGAAATGTTTTCCAAACACACTCTATAGGATTTAGATTTATACAATCCTTTTTCATGATTAAGTAATTCCAGCATGAATGAAGTCAGCATTTCAATATACTCTATTATGTTCTCCTTCCTTATACGTTGTTTGGTTCATGGGAAACCTTTATTCATAGCTTTACGGAATGTTTTTGTAATAGAAAACATGAGAAATTATACAATTTTTTCTATAATAATATGTTTTCTAATTAAGGAGCACACCGTGATGGTAACAGCGAGGCAGAACCTCCCTGAAGTCAGTGGTATCAATTCATTGTCGTATAGAATATGACCTCACAGTCCCAAAAAATAATTTGTAAATCACGATTAGCAAATCCACACTGTTTGACTTGATAGTGCAGCACCCTCTTAGCAGTTACATTCTCTTTAGTGCAGATGTTCTGACTCCTAGAATTTAATACCAACTCCAGTTTGGTCTCTGATTTATTCAGGCCCCTTAGCTGTAATGCAGCACAGCCCTACTGCGAACACACACGTCTGATAGTATATAAAACCCCTTTTATTAAGTCACATAATGTTTGTAGGCAAGCACACCAGTCTCTTTAAGAGCCATGTACCTGATAATTCATGCAGTCAACATACATGCAACATCTGCTTCTATAAAGATTTATTATTTCATCCTTGTAGAGTTTAGATCTCATTGTTCTTAAAATAAGTTAAAAGCAGAGAAATAGAAAATTGCATAAGTGCAGAAAACAAAAGCATGTGGGCTTTACAAATAACAGATCACTGTTGGTGAACTTAACACAGGCAGTCTTAATAATACCTGCCAGAGTTACAAAACCAATGGAACCTTTGTATAGAATTCTTCTGGAGAAGACAGAAACTCCATGAATTTTCTCTCTTGATGTATTCTCTAGAGGTTTTCCCACTTGTGAAAAAGATTATTTTTCCTCTAACTGTACTTTTGCTTTGCTATAAAAGACAGAAAATCCACCTATACACTGTATACTGACAAGGTTTTTGCCACACTCATATGTTTGAAAATGTCTCTGCTAAATGTGTGCCTCTGCTTTTAGGCACTGCTTCACACCATGAAGACAGATCCATCCAAAACCACATCGATTTCACAAGCATCAGTTTGCATAACAGGAGAAGGTGCAAGAGTCAAGAGCAGGGTAAATATTTCTTCCAAGGACAGCTGTTCCCACATCAGTCTTTCCTGAAAAGCATTTCAGAGTAAAGTCAGAATAATAGGCTTTGTAGAACTATTACTACATTCAAGGCTCATCTGCTTAAAATTTTGCCATCTCCTTCTATTTCTTCTAACTTTAGATAAAAACTGATGACAAAGTTCCTTCCACTGAAGCAAAATTTAAATTGAGTTGCAATGGTTGCACTTATATTTAGCAATGAACAATAACAAAAACTGAAGACCTGTCCGGGAGTTCATAGCATCACATGAGGTAAAGTACAGAAAATATGAAACATATTTTGCAGTGTTGTCTAGATATAAGACTCCTCACAGCTAGAACTTTTTGGACAGTGCAGAATAAGTTTGCTCACTAGAAGGAATTGTAATGGAAAACCTAACTCCACAATACAAAGTATCTCAGGTAAGTATTCTTCATTCTGAGTTCCATTTCTTCATCACCACCACCTGAGAAGTTTTTGCAACAATGGCAGTCTACATTTGAAGCATCCCTAAGCTCAGTGTAACCAATATGGGGTTGCTGATGAAGTGCAATGTCAGCAAATTCATTACCAGTGAATCACTAAAAGGGTAGAATACAGCAGCCTACAGTGCTGCGAGAACTTTTACAAGTGAAGCCAACTGGATTTGATTCAACCTAGCTCTTATTTTTATCTGCTGCTGTCTACTCAAAAATTTACCGTGGTGCTGCATTTCTGCTTTACCAATGGCACAGCCTCTTGCTATTTAAACACACTCTGCAGTTATTTTGGATAGTACTGCAGGGCTAAGTAGTCTGACATTCTAAGACAGAACTTAATCAGAATATGTAGACTGGAGATTTCAGAAAGTATTCTAGGATCTCTGCAAAAAAAATAAGGACAAATTGTTTCTATCTTTCATCCAAAATGCAGCAAATTGAGATCATCAGCTAATGTAAATCAGTAGAACCCAACTGAATTCATTAGAGCTCTTCTGGTTCACATCTGCAGACAATCTGCATAATCATGTTGTCACATGTAATACTTATATTGTGTTCTCATGATTCCTTTTTAGCTGGATAGAAATGGCTTTCCTGTCCACAAAAATGTTAATGCCTTCAGAAAATTCCCATTCCATGTTAGGGCAAGCCTAAGACTAAACTTGTACATATAATATCTTGAAGTTTTTTGGTTCAGATGCAAGTGGCAAATGAAACTGATTTTTGTGCTATTTTCAGACAATCGTAATTTTTTTTTCTTTTTGGTTGAATGAAATGTTTTCAACTTCTTGAAGAACAAATTGTTGTGTTCGGTTATAAATCATTTTAGATTAAAGCAAATGAAATAAAAAGAGTTTGTTTTGTTAAGACATTATGGGTTTATATTCCATATTGTCTGGAAGACAGAATGGGGAGAAGGATTCACATGTCCTGCATACCCCAGCAGAAATCGAGTCATTTTTTATGATGGGTGAGATTCACATTAACAAACAGTTTTATATAACTTAAAATGGCTTCAGAGTTGCATTGCTTTCCTCCCTCACTCCTCAAACTCTTCTTAACAAAAAACAGGAGACAATAACTTTATCCCATACTCCAAGCTGGATGGAGACATCATGTGAACACAAGGCTCTTATATCTGTTGAATTCACTAAAAACTGGACAACTTGTCTTTTAATAAATTGATTATGTTCATTAGAAAGTGTATAAGATAATCTTTTATCATTCAGAGAGATCTTGCCGTATTTACATTTCTGATTACTTATCCTATGCAGCAACCACACTCCAAAGAGAAGAGAATCGCTCAAAAACTCAGTAACCAACCTTGCCCGTGGTAGAGAGATTCATGTTTGCTGTTTTTCTCATAGTTATGAGAATAGCTCCATTAAAAGAGCCTTTTAAAGCAAACAGCCTCACCAAAATAATCTGAGTACTTCTTCATCATCATCATCTTCGTCATCATCATCATTGTCTTTATTGGATAAATACTTAAGATCTTCTAGCACTTCTGTAATTTGGAATAGGTGTTCCTTACTGTATTGATGCATGTAGCTAAAAGCAGCATTGGAATATCAGTACCATTCCTGCTCCACCAGACTGCTTCAAAACCCTCTGCTATTTCCTACATATTGCTTTTAATCAGTCTTGTGCAGTTGGAAACTCTTCAAGGTCTCATATATTAAACAATAACTGTCCATGGTTTTTTTCTGGCAGCAAAAGTAATTGCCAAGCCAGGCTGGCAAGCTTTCATATCCTGTCTGCTACCTCTAAAGGACCAACGATCCTCATGCCTATGCTTTCAGTGGGACACGAAAATTTGCTTCAAAATTTCAAAAATCGGTGAATATTTTATGGCAACTATCAGCCATGTCAGAGCTGTCACTTGATGATGCAAGTAATACTACTGTTCCTTGTCAGAGAATACACACACACACACACACAGACAAAAAAAAAAAAAACGGCTTAGCAACCAAAATAGACAATGGGGAAAAACCCCAAAATTTAGGAATTTAGGATATCCTGTTCTTATTGTTCCCTGATTGTTATACTCTTATCTCTTTATTTGCTCAAAAGTTGTCCCAGAAGACAGTGCTGACCACCCAGGGGTTAAGACACGTTGCAGTGGCTCCATCCCAGCACTGACTTTCACTGAGGCTGTGTGGCCCTGTCCAACGCAGTGAAGGATTCAGGATGACCACACCAAGACTGGCAGCAAGTGCACAGCATCCTGCTACAGCCATGACTTGATAGCAACGGCAATAGACAGAGTATAACATTTTTAGAGAAATTTCTCTAGTCTTACTGATTTCCGTATATGGCAATATTTTGATTAAATTCTCACAGCTGTTCCTTTCCTTCAATGCAATTTCACCAGAGTGCTGTGATGTATATCGTCACTTCTTTGCTGACAGAGGGGTGGCTGTCCTGCTTGAAGAACTTTGTGAAACTGATTTAGTGTTAATATAATCATATAAAAGTAGAATCATGAAATAGTTTGGGTTGGAAGGGTTCTTTAAAGATCATCCAGTCCAAGCTCTCTGCAATGACCAGGGACATCTTCAACTAGGTCAGGCTGCTCAGAGCCCCTTACAACTGGACCCTGAATGTTTCCAGCAGTGGGACATCTACCATCTCTCTGGTCAACCCTCTGGAAAGCTCTGGAAGCTCTTTTCCATTGTTTGGAAAAGGTTTTTAAGCCACAACCTGACATAGATATTTTCTAAGTTAATAGAGAGAAGAAACATGGATAGGTTAGCACTAAGAAGGAATGAAAAAGTGCTTTAGCACTGGAGTTAGATTCTTATTATATAATATTAGCTTTTACCTTCTAAGCTGGTGATTAGGTTTCCCAAAGAGTCAGTAGGGCAAAAGATTTTGCTCAGTAGACCAAATTCACAACCTGCTGGGGGTGATTTATCCTTTGTGTATCATACTGCTTATTTTTATAGGACAGCTCCTTAGATAAGCATAGCTAAATGCTTTGTGTGTTTTACCTATTTTTAAAACCCATTTCTCTCAAAAGAGGCTTATAGAAAAAACATTTTTTTCTATAAAACTTTCTGATTTAGAGAAATATTCTATTACGAATATATTAAGGAGACTAAAACAGTGGATGCCTGAGGTTAGTGAAATACTATAGTGAGAAATCAGCTTCTTCTAAGAATTTCATGCATATCTTTACTCTTAAAGAGTGTTTCAACCTTATGGTTAGAGTTATCATATTATACCTAAATGGAATACAAACTTCTGAGAAGTTACTTAGTCGGCAGCTTGAAGTCAGATATTATGTGTGTATGTGTTTCTTGTCACACCTGTAGACCACTACATCCTCTCCCATGAAACACTTTTCTTACATTGACAGAAAAGGATTATTTGATTTTAACTGCTGCAGAAATTTGGAAAAAAATAAAGCATTTATGTTTTATTTCTCTAATGTTATGTTCTATCATTCCAGCTTCACCTATATGTGTGGGAAACGATACCATTTAATACCAAATATCATTGGTTAATAGAATAGATTTTCTTTGGTAGTGTCCTTCAGGTTGATCTCAGGGAAATAAGATTGTGTCTGTATGTGTAACAAGAGTTTTAAGATTGTCAATTTCATTTTTAATTAATGATGTTCTAAGATTTTAAGGAAAGTTGTACAGTCATATAATTTATATCCTCTTGCTGTGTTTACTTAGCTATGTGATGCTTAAGGAGTCTGGTTCTTGGAGAATTTTGCTAATATCAGTAATTACTATTTTCTCATCTTTGAGAGAAATTAATTTGACTTGGTAATTTTTACCTGCAATTTTATTTAGCCAGAATTTCTATTTATTATAACTTATGAAGTAAATTAAAATGGAGTGATTTGAGGTCTGGTTTTCAGTCATGCTGTAGTCTAAGATCCCATCTTAATTTTTTTTTTTGAAATGAGAATTTTGGAGTGCCATTTTTTACTTTGGATATTCTTTAGCAATTGACTTAGAAGCTCAGGTCAGGGAATCTGCAAAGTGTTCACTCATGTGAACTCTGTTTCTTATCTGCTATAAATATGTTCTCTTTGAATTTTTTTATTATAAAAATTAGATTTTAATATGCAGAGAGATAAGTAGAAATAAAAGGAGAAGTTTTTAAAAGGTAAACCATCATATTGTTGAAATATTTATTCATTGTTTAGTTTTCTACAGTTTTATGGAGATCTATCTAGGATTCACACATTTCTTCCAATTAAGTGCATCATTTTGTTGGGGAAATTAAAAAAAAAAAAGAAATGTACCATTCCAGTTTATTCATAACATTAAAGTTTTCCAATCTGCATCCCATATTCTCTAAAAGACCTTAGGAACCAAGAGGGAAATAATTTTTTTGTAGTTATTTTCATTTTACTGACAGCATAGTCCTAATAATACAGAGGTAAGAATTCTTGCTGTCGCTTGTGTTTACCAGTGTTTTCTAACCAATTTTCCTAAACCTTTGTTTTTATTCTATGTAAGTTTCCTTTTCTGTATAAAACCATTGCCATCTATTCATTCCCCATGTATTCCTATTCTAACATAATGCTTAAATAAAATAAATTGAAAAAAAACCAAACCAAACCAAAACAACAGCCAAACAAACAAAAAAAGTAAAATTATTGATCATATATTTTAAAAGGTTAACCCACACTCGGATCTGAAAGGAATGCTCCAAGACACGTTTGCTGCACTGCTGGTCTTCCTGTGCATAGTCCTTAGGTCAGCTCCTGCCACAAAGGCACAACCAATGTCTGCCAGAGGAGGCTGCGGTGGCAGGAATGCAGCCAACAAAGCGCTTTGGACTTAAATAGATCTTTCATCAGGCTGCAAATATTTAATCTCGTTGATTAAGCATGTAGCCTATGCATCCCCCCTAAGATCTGAATCCTCATAACTGCAGTGCTGAGTGTATTGCGTTATATTCTCCATAGGGCAGAAAATTTAGGTCGTTGTTTAAAAAATAAAGACCAAATAAATTTCTAGGCCTGCTAAACTGATAAACATTCACCGTAAGTGTACAAAGACTGTGGAAAATGATGTCATGGCTTGCCACGTCAGCAAAAATTCTAGGAATCTTTAGCCATGTCCCAGGGTGTATTTTCTCCTGGCACAAAGATGAAGAATATATCAGAAAACAATTCTGTTTAATTTAAAATACTTCAGAGAAGTATCCCATAAACTGTTTGCTCTGCTGGACATATCCATATAGGTTTCAGCTCCTTTTCTCCTCCTGCAAAACAGGGCTGCAAACTGTAAGAGACTGAAGTTTCCAGCAATTTTGCTGGAAGATAATTGGTCAAGGATGGAACCCTAGCACCTGTTTTGATTTCATAGCTGAATGGGAATGCACAAAAGCACAACAGAAATGGAAGTTGCTACTTACACTTACTTATTTGTTGTTTAATATCCTATGAGTTGGTCACAGCACCAAGCTTGCCAGAGTTCACAAAGTGTTTGGACAACTCTCTGAGGCACGTGAGGTGATTTTGGGGATTGTCCTGTGCAGTTTGACTTCAATGATCCTTGTGGGTCCCTTCCAAGTCAGGATATTCTGTGATGATTCTGTGATAGTTTCTTTGCTATTCTTAAATATATTCCCTCAAGAAGTAGCAGATTTGCCCTCATCTAAGCATAGTTCCCCCAGGAGTCTGTGACCTATGTTGAAAATTATATACTAGTGAACATTCAACCATTTTTAGTCTCTATAGTTAGAAGTATATTCTTTATAAAAGGATCTTGGTGGAGGAGGGATGTTGGAATTTTCTACTGAAGTGTTTTTAAAGCAAACATGCCTTGAGCTGTTATGGATGAAAGGTGTTTGTTAAATTGCTTGATGTTACAAATATCTGAAATTGAGTGGGTGATTGATTTAATTGCAGTTGTCAGACTGGTTTTAAAAGCATATTTCTCTTTTTGTTCTGTTTTTCAGATCTGCAGAACAATTGGATTCTGAACATAAAAAAAGAAAGTGTCTGAATATACTAATCACAAAATGTAGCTTCTGGCTAAGCCAAGGCATACTGTCAAGATGAAGTGCTGCATAACTTTTAAAACACTCAGTCTGGCCAATGCATTCAATCTCTGAATAGCAGTGCCCTTGTTGTTCCAGTCTCTGTTGTTTTCTGAATAAAAATATCCAATAATTGTGATACTGTGTTGCTTTCACACATACGTAAAGCTAACATAAATAGGAAAATTAGTGAATGGTGTGATGCTGCAACTTTGATCTTGGTAGCCTCTCCCAAGTTGCCAAACCCTATCAGTGACACGAGGTCCATCAAAACTCACTTCCTCACTCTTGTACCAAAGCTTGCTGTTCTAGAATAAACGCAATTCGAGCAGCATGTGGAATGTGATTTGCTTCAGCCTGATTCTGTGTTGAAGTACAAAAATAAATGCTGCTGGGTCATTAGTGTGCTATGTTCCTGTAGTTCCCACTGTTTTAAACCTGCAACAGTCAGGGTTAGCTTCACAGGCATGGCTTTAGTTAGGTGATACTATTGCTCAGAATGCCACTCTGCTAAGCACTGGTATAAGAGTGAGGCAGCTTCTCCATCTCTCCTGTTGAAGTTGTATCAATTCTATATTTTGTACAATAATTACAGGTTTAAAAGGCTAGAGAAAATTTTAGACAATTTACCATGACAAGTCCTGGTTTTGTCTTCTTTCCGGTGAAAGATGAATGCTGTAACATTTCAAAGAAAGCAGAGAAATTGTAATGGGAGAAACCGTGAAAAAACCTCCTTCAGCAGCACAGAATAACCTGCAGCTTGAATCTCAGCCTCTTAGAAAGTTAGAATCAGTGAGGTGAATCCCTAGATAAAGTATTTTGGATAAACGATCTTCCTTAATTGATAGTGGCTAAAAATAATTAAATCAATATTTTCTTTTGAATTCATAAAAATCTAAGGTTCTGCATGTTGTCAGTTACTGTGGTTCTGCTCATGAGTGGTAACTCATTAAATGAGTAATCATTTAGTAGATTTTATTGCCTGCCCATGTCCTAAATTTCTTCTCTGACACCTTTGAAAATACTAGCCTTGCATCTCAAATCGCCTAGAATCTGTTTTGAAAGACTTACTAATGTAAAAGTTCCCCATTGATTTTAATGGGCTTTGGATCAGCCCCATGAATAACAGGGAAAAGCTGTAATTTCTTTCATATGGTTTATCACTGGGAAGCAAAGAAAATTACCTTCATGCACAGTGTGCTTGTGTTGCTTGGTCTTTAGTTCTCAGTTAGATGATATTATTGTCTGGCATCAAAGCAAATTTCAGAAGAAACAAAACAAGATGAAAAAGCTTGTAGGAAAACATTTATTGAAGCACAGGATAATCTTAGATTCACTTTTGTTTCACCACACACTCTAGTATGTGCAGGAATGTGCATATCAGCAAAGTCCTGAGCAGACAGGTCTTTCAAGGTTTCACATAAAATGACAGAGAGATGCCAAGAGGCATCAGACACCTTCATAGCTTTAGTCATCATTAACCAGCATTGTCTAAAATGTGTAGGGTTCAGAAGAGGCCTCTGTTTGGCTCTTACAGAGGGAAAACAGTTTGTCTCATTTTTCAGGGGTCTGCACCAGAGGCTACTGAGGAGCTGAGGTGAGACCTCATGGCCATTTGCCGTGTCCTCACGAGGCAAGTGGAGGAGCAGGCACTGATGTACTGGTCTCTTCTCTCTGGTGACCAGTGACAGGAGGGCATGGAGTTGTGCTAGGGGAGTTTTGGCTGGGTATTATGAAAAGATTTTTAACCCAGGCTTGGCACAGGAACAGGCTCTGCAGTGAGGCTGTAACAGCAGCAAGTCTCACAGAGTTCAGGAAGTGTTTGGGCAACACTCTCAGGCACGGGGTGTGATCATTTGGGTTGTTCTGTGCAGGACCAGGAGCTGGACTCAATGATCCTTGATGTTCCCTTAAACTCACGGTATTCTATGATTCTCTCATTCTCTGATCTACAAACTTTCTGCCTTCAGCGGAATCTGGGTTAAGCCTGTGAGACAGTTTAAACTGTGCAAGGACAGCTAGAAGCAGAACAGATTCAGCGCAAGTGTTGGGAGCAGCATTATGGGTGTGCCCTGCTGTCACCCCTTAAATACAGTTACAGCACAACAGACATGGAAATTCATCTTTAGTATTAAATTGAAGAGATGTAGAGATACCAAACAGGCTATGGTGATGTGCTATTGTAATTTCTGAGTCTGACATTTAAAAGACATGAAAAATGATGTTAATTGGTAAGAAAAAGATGGTAAGTGCATGCAAAAATACAGTAATTATTTATAACCCTAGAGAAGGTCCTATAAAAGAAAGAGAAAAAAACCAATATATTTCACTCAAAAGCATGCATTAAGAGTTCAGGCAGCACTTTATTTGCAGTATTGTTTATTTCTGTTTAAAAGCCCTTCTATCCAACACAAGTTTAAACCAGGTCTTTATGTACCATTTGTCATAATATTGCAGTTTAATCAGCATTACAAAGTGCTTTACTGTGTTTCTGCTGTCAATGCCTATTCGTGACTCCTATCTGGACCTTTTCTAGGGTTTTCAGGAAGTACCTGAATGGAAAATTCCTATTTAATCTCCTTTTCTTCTTGTCAAGACATTTCAATGGGGAATTTCTCTCCAGCTCTAATAACTGCTCTTTATAACTGAGCAAGCACATGGTGGAATGGAAAAGCTGTAGACTGTTCATCTCTCCTGGTGGCAGTAATGCTGGCTTGCCTCCTCCCTCTCTCACCACACCAGTGGTTCTCTAATCCTGGACACTGACCTTGAAAGCCAAATTGTTTTGTGTAATGTGTCCATTGCTGCAGATACAGGAGCTGGTAA
Organism: Callaeas wilsoni; assembly: GCA_013398955.1. NCBI lineage: Eukaryota > Metazoa > Chordata > Aves > Passeriformes > Callaeidae > Callaeas > Callaeas wilsoni. Next base: position 40,692 of record VWPU01012906.1, on the reverse strand, counting down.
CTGGCCTCAGGAGCTGTTGGCCTGCAGGCAAGCTGTGCTTTGCCTTCAAAGGTACCTGGGTGAGTAGACCTGCAAAGCAATTCCGCAAACAGCAAGAAGAGGAAATTAAACCCTTCTGGCAATGATCACTTCTGGCTGTGGCAGTGCACCCGAGGTGTTCCCCTGTGCAGGGCACTGCCAGACTGCTGGAGAGGGGTGACGAAGGGGTTTGGTGAGAGCCTGCACAAGGGGTGCCACGGGGTGTGCTGAGGGCCCTACCTGGGGGCACTGGGAGGAGGGCTCGACACTTGACAATGGAGGATGCCTGAGATAAAATTGGTGGTGGATGGTCCTGAGCCTGATACAATTGCTGAGACCTGAGGTCACCCAGAGGCTGGGGGAAACCACACATGCATGTCCTGGGTGGCAACTTTCAGCATTTTACTGTCTTCCTACCCTTGCTTTATTAGCTTTAAAATGTGCAAATGTTTGATGAAATGTCATTCATAAAGGCCCAGTTAAACTCTAAATCTCAACCTTTCCTTAGTGTACAAATTTGGGCCCAACAGAGCAGATGCAGGTGTTGGATTTCTGAGGCTGAGAATGACATCTTCCCTTGGCCTCTCTGACCCTTTCCGACACTTGTTTCCCTAGGTAGAAATTAGTTTATCCAGCTTAGCACCCTGACCTGCTTTACTCAGAAGGAGCACGTGCTTTCTCTATGCTTTAACCTCACAAGATATTTTTTGGCTTTGCACCTAACGAGGAGGTAGGTACAGTGATATAGGTACAAGGACATTTGGGCTGTATTTAAAGACAAAGGACCAAAGCATATGCAAGTGACCTGCCCTGGGAAAATCCAACCTTACAGATTGTTGGAAAGGTTGCAAGTACAACCATGGCCTCCAGCCTACCTTCCTAAGCAAAGTTTGGGTGTTATTCAGAGGGTAATGTCAGACAGAGGCTATTCCCAGTAGCCTTTCCTTTGAGGGGCAAGGATACTCCTTTATGTGTGCAAGGCACTTGTCACATTGAGTTACTGGAGGTCTCACAAGATTTACTAACCTTGATGCAACCTCTAGTACACTACCACTTCTCCAGCTTTCTCACTTGATTATGACACAGACAAAATTAATCGATAAATGTAGCATGTATAAAATATAATTAACTGTCTATAACCCTTAAGTTTTCATTTAAGTTATTATTAAACATTTTTAATGTATCTATGTGGTAATCACCACTATCCCAGCAGAAAACTACACTTGAAGATATCTATGGGTCCAAGGCTGTCTGTGTAATCAATGGAGAGAGACAAATGCCTCTTGGGGACAATCTTGAAACCCTAAATTAAGAGCCTAATAATTAACAAAATGAGACGCAATAATCCCCTTCTATAGAGTCTTGCAAAATCCTCTAAAAAGTAGGAATTCTTTCCCATTTTTTCAGCTGATGAAGGGCTCCTTTTTTCCAAAACATTTGTGATTTAAATATCTCGTTTTAAATGTACCTGATAAATAAGGTTTTGATTTCTGCTCCAGATCTCATTTCGACTTCCTTTTGGCTCTAGCCTGATTAATTTTTTAAAAATTAAGATTTTGTATACTCTTAGTGGAATTAGTTATACATAAATCAAGGCAGTAAAGGTAAGGAATGGAACCTGAAAAGAGACAATCAATAACATTTACTAAAGCACTGTTATTTTGTACACAATTAAATATTTAAAGACAAACAAATATAAAGAATCTCTCTCAAAAACTCTGATTGTAGCATCAGGATCTTATAATCTACACTGTATACTTCTAAATAACAAAGACATCTTTGTGCAGTTAAAGGTTAAACATTTTGATAGACCAAAAAATTCATGCCTGGACTAGATGTAATATACTTTTATTGTGCCTGAATTTTCTCATGAATGGGACTGTAATATCTTATGTAATGGAAACAGAATATGAACAGGGCATTTATATTCAAAGAATACTATGAAATTTCGTATTTTCCCCTTTGGGTTTTCTTGAGTGAGGCTTTATAATTCTAGCCACATATGCAAACACAGATAAAATATCTGGCTTCTTTTTTGGCCAGGAGACAGAGGTATGAGTCATGGAAAGCAAGATTTATTGGTCTACCAGAAACTTTTAGCTTAAATTTTCTCATGTCAAATTCTTTCAAAGAAACTGAATCTGCATGTAATTGCACATAACCATGAAAAGTGCAGCTTACTCTTTGACTAATTTAATTCACTGCCTTTTTGCTGAGGTTCTGGCCTATGGCTTTGCTCTAATAGGCACAAATCTTTTGTTGACTTATCCAAGTCTCCTGTTTGATTTACTGTTTTAATGTACCAGTGATAAATAGCTTAATATACTCCTTGCAGGACTTGAATATACTCTCCAATTATTGTCATATTGCCTAAAGGTGTGAGTTGACACACAGTCTTTTCTAAAACATGTGCATTGTTTGAGAAGCACATGAAAATAAGAGTTAAATAATTAGATGGGTGGCTGGTCTGTGAAATTGGCATCCAGCTCAGTGGAGCTTGAAGGGACAATAGCAGCAGTGTCACAGAGCAGCAGGAGATCCTCCAAAGATCTGGCTCCCTGCTGCCAGGGGGACAACTCCACAGCCTGTTCCCTCGGAGCTTTGGGAGCTCTGACATCAAGAGGTCAGCCGGGACTGGCTGGTTTGTAACAGGGGAGCCCATCTGCAGGGTCAGGAGTCAAACCCCACCTGGAGTGAGGTTCAGCTTGTTTCAAGGAAAAATCCTGAAAACTCTAGTGAGTTCTGGAGCTATGGGGCTCAAAATATCTGGGCCCTGACTTCAGGACAAATACAGTGATTATTTTGGCTAGGGACCATCCACATTTTCCAGGTACATCTGCCAAAGAGAATGGACATTTCAGTGCTATGGTTTTATGGGCTATTTGCTCAATGAATGAGGCTTTGTTGACATTTAAAAGGCTGTAGCAATATGTGTCTTCTATGGAGGTACTCAGCCTTCCAGGGAAGCATTCACTTACACCCAGGAACTGGGTGAATTTAGACGGTAATGTATGAGTATGAGAAAGCAGTTTAGGGAAAACTTGACTGACTTCTTTAATTGATCAATAAGGCCTTAGATTTCAGAAGGAAAAAAAAGAAAACGGTTCTTCAGGAACCTAAAGTAGTGTTAATGGATGTCCTCAGCAGCATCTTCAAGGACTGAAGTACACACAGGCCTTTCTCCTGCTGCATGCCTCACAGAATCCCTGATGGGATCACAGTGCTCCTAGGCACATTGGCTCTCCTGTTTGCTTGCAGTGGTGATATCTATGTGGCAGAACATTAACTCAGAAATAAAAGACCTGAATTCAATGATTTCCTAAGCCTGTGGAGGTTTCAGTCCTATTTGTTCACACAGAAACTGCTATAATGGCCAGACTACAAATTATAAGCATCTAAGGGGTTATTGTACCCTTACATCCTCAGCACGTTGTATCGTCAAAAGGACAGAATGGTTAAACCATGCCTGGACCTCCTAGAGAGCTTAGAGCTTTATGCTGGGTGTGAAGCAGCAGAGGGCTCTGCTGTCAAGATTAATTATGGGTTTTATCCCAAAATTGTATAAAATAAAACCTATAAAATCTATAAATGACACATAAAGTAGAGTTTCTGGACTCAGGACTGAGAAATGAGTTGCTGAAGCCCAGTGCTAGTGAGCTTGGGTTCCCTCCAGGCTGCTTTTCCTCCTTCACAGTCCTTATAAAAGAAAAAAAAGAAAATGTTGATTGAATGTCCTAATTGGATTAAATCATATTTCAAAAGTAGCCTTTTCTGTTGGCATAATAGTGACTTCATTTAGGCTTTTGATGAAGAGATTGAAATAAAAAAGAGATTAGAATTCTGTCTGGTATAGTAATGTTATAAGAAAACATCATGATTTGGGGAATATCCAAATTTTGTGGGATTTTGGACGTTTTTTTTTGCTGACTTTTTAATATGAGGTATTGTGTTCTCTCTCATTTGGATTCTTAACCTCAGAAAGACTTTAAAAAAATAGCTGTTCAAACATTCACACACATACCTGCTTGCATGAGTGCTCTCCACATTTTCACATTCTGGAAATGCTCTTGTGAACAAATATTTGCTTGTACAACAGTTCTCAAAAGGCGAATAAAAGAACTCGGGAACATTATCAAAGCAAACACATGTGGCGCCTGGTACATGAACACTTATGATCACATTTTGCAGGACAGAGCCAATGCCAACAGGGATTCAGTACAATACATAGAAGTGTACTTCTGCAGATTCAACGATATTAATTACTCAAGCAAGATCTAGAAGATCATTGTTCCTGGAGAGCTCCCTGGATGATATTCTAGCCCTGTTAAACTGAGGGACAACTCTCCTACTTTCTAACATCAAAAGTAATTTCATATCTTCAGATACTATTCCATATTTTACCTCCACCTTATTCTCAGGACGTAGCATTCTCTTGTTTGCTTGAATTGTCCGTTGAAAACAACAAACAGAAATCAAATTGAGATAAGCTTTATTTGACAGTCCAGTGCAAAACCCACCAAACTCAAGAGAACAACTTGTGCCTGTTCAGAAGGCTTTCAGCCAGCTGCTGACTCCTATGACGTATCTGAAATAGATTAGCAGTAGGATTTATGGTGCAAGAACTAGGCTGGTTTTGTTTTATCTCTTTTAACAACGTTGAATGCTCCAGAGGAAACATTCAAACTCAGATATTAAGTTTCCTCCAGACTAAAGGTAAGAGCTGAGATCTTGAAGGCTGCACAGCTAGCCAGTACAGTTAGAAATGCACTTAATGGATTGTGATATGCTCTGTCCCTGGTAATGCTTCCAGCATTAGGAACAAACCTTCCACTACTGGTACTTCCCTTTGACAGCAGAGGGAGCATTTCATCTAGTAACTCATTTCTTTTTCTACATTCTGGTGAAAATCCTGGCAATGGTTAATAAATAATTACATTACCAAACCAAGTATCTATAATCAGGCAGGTAGCCTGTGGTCAGTTAACTCTAAACCAAAGTACAGCAGCTGAAAAATCATACAATGTAGGAAAATCAGGTGTTAATGGAGGAAATCAGAAACTGTTCCTCCTTTTTCTCTTGAGAGTTAATTTAATGAAGAGTAAGAATCTAAATGAGTGAAAGAGAATATTTTTTCACTACTGAAAAAAATAGACCACGAGGGGTAAGCAATTGGAAAATATTAAAACTTCCCACAATTAAAGACCAAACAAACAAAAAAAAACTGAGTAAAGAGAGTCCCCAAAACCTCAAATTTGCTCTCAAATTTCATTAAGGTCTGGCTCCTCAGAGCTCCCCATGAGTTTCTTTCACACATGTCTGTGCTGAAAACGGCAACTATTTTGTTACTGAATCCAGGCCTTCAGCTGCTGGGGACTTCTGGGAGAGCAGGCAAAAACATCAAACTTAAAGTACCTGGAATAGGAAGGACATCACTGATTTAATTGGAACCTGTGTAAGGGTAACAGACAAAATGAGCATTGATAGAACACAAATTTTAGTAGCTCTGATCAGATGGTAAACACGAAGTAGCAATTTCCTGCTGTAGGAGTTATTTAAGGAGATGTTTCTCTCTTCTTCAAAAATGTGCTGGCCCTGTCTCCAGCCATTTCTGGTTAGAAAAATCATTACTGAGTACATTAACAAATGTACCCTGTACACTGCAGCCACAGCACTGACAGTACTAGCTTTCCATGACCTTTCCTCACTGGAGTGTTTATTGATTATATTGTTTGTTTCATTGAATAGACTTTTTATTTTTCCTTGGCCTTTACTCAAGCAGACTATGATACTTCAAAGAGATTTTATTAAATGAAGACCACTTGCCTCCAGGTGATACTAATAACTTTGATTCAACTACACTATGAACTGATTAAAACCAGGCTGCATTCATATATCAGGTAAAACCCTGAGATTCAAAAGATGAACAACAGCTTCTCTAAATCAGTGGAAATTTTGCCTGTTCAAGGAGGTGGTCACAAACATTAAAACAGTTTTATTTACTCATTAAATTAGGCTCCAGCCTTGAATCAAGGTCTGCCAACATTTTTAATAAAACTTGTCTTCAACCTGTCTTCAAGGGATACAGAATGTTTCTGATCACATAGAGAGCCACTGGAGTATAAGATAAGATAGGTGATAAAATATATTTTTAAAGTTTTAAAAATTCCACACTTGATCAGGAACAGGCTGAAAGCAATGTTTAAGCTGAAGCCTGCTCTCTAAAAGTGAAAAGTTATAGTTAGAAATTTCATTTAGGGATCAGGGACTCTTACCCATGACTTCCTTTTTGTGAGAAGGCTTCTTGATCAGTAACATGAAGGGTGAGGTTGTAGATGGACCTGATACATCACTGATCACAGAATCTCAGAATGGTTGAGGTTGGAAGAGACCACTGGTGATGTTTGTCTGGTCCAGCCTTTCTGATCAAGTAAAGTATCCTAGAGCACACGGCAAAGGATTGCATCCAATCAGTTCTTGAATATATCCTGTAAAGGAAACTCCACAACCTCTCCAGGCAAGAGATAACTACAAATCTCTCAGTTTTTATACTCCTTCCTCTCTTCATCAGATTTTTTTTTCTGTTGTTTTTTCACCCTGCTCCAAATTTGAATTGAATATTTTCACCTCTTTTTCTATTTGAATCATCATTTCCTGACCCTTGAAGTGGTTGGCCAGGAACACATTTGAAATGAACATACCCCTGTAAGTATTGTAGGGTGACTTGGCCAGTCTCACAAACACGTTGCAAAGCTGGAAGAATTGTATGATTTCTGAAGGGAGGACTTTTTTATCTTCAATGAATAAAGCAGTTTTCTAGATTCACCAGCCTAAATACTCACGATTTCTTATTAAGCCAGTTTTCTAAGTGGAAATAACTGTGTACCTAGCAGCCACTCGTGCTAGCTGAACAAGATGAATATTAAAAATTGTTCCCACACAAAACATTAAACCTACAAACAACAACAACAACCACCAAGAAGAATAAAAACTGTTTGGATATTAGTTGCTTGAATTTTGCAGGCACTTCTTAGGACCCCTCTGGCTGGCCTTTAATTCCATATTTGTCCATTTCTACTTGAAGTGTGGAGAAGAGCTGTTTTATTTTGCACAGGCAATATGCAGACCCTGAGATTTGTGACAGGCACATGCTGGGCTATTTTTATTAAAGAAACTCCAGAATCTGTGGCATGTTATGATAAATGCTTATCCTTGCACATTCTTAGAGATGAATTTAAAAGAAACAGGAGAATGAGGCCAACAGCTAAGACACCTGTCTAGAAAGGAGACTAAAATTTTCAGCAAGTGGTAGGAACAGATCCAAGTCCTGTCTTAGCTAAGACCTATTTGAGTTGATGGGTTTGCACTTGTATAAATGAGAGAAGAACTTGGCTTGTAAACTTCAAAAGACTCACAATAGAAAACAGGGGAAAAAACAAAAGAAATGAAAAAGCAAACAATGCCATGTGGGATGAATCTGAGACATCCCATCCCAGTAAGGACACTCAGCAGTCCATTATATTTATTCAGCTCAAATGCAGACTGTGAGATATATAGACTATGTTAGGATAGGGTAGGAAAGCAAAAATGTTCAAATAAAAGCATTATTTTGGCACTGCTGCTGAGATTAATATGGGTTATAAAAAGAGTGCTTCTAAGACTGGCACTGGAATTCCTGATAGCTAAGCAGGTTCACAGGGATGAACTTATTATGACAACCCTAATATTGAGGGAAAGAAAATACAAAATCAGGACCTATCATTTTATATGAAGTAAAAGGGTTTAATTTAGATGGAACAATAAGGTATGAAATTGAACAGGAATACTTAAAATAAAACAAATTCTTGTAGTAATACCTGAATAATCAAACCACAAAAATAGCAAGAGACAAATTAGTCCTTCAATGGAAAAAAATACTTCATGCACACTAAGTACTGAAGACCTGCAACACCTATGCACGTCAGGGAAGCCTACATGGTCCACATTCATGCATATATTACCTTTTAACTATGAAAACATAGCTATCTAAAGCTTCCTGGAGATAAGTGAATTTATAGGTCAAACTTGCAGAAAATCTTCTATCTGCTCATTATGGTGCGGACGTAACCACAGGGTTACTCCCTCTTCTTCTGATTGTTGAAGAACAGCTTCTACTCCTAAAAACCTCCTCAGAGGCACAGGAGCGTTACCATTTCTTTTTTGTTGCTTGAATTGTACAAACCTGGTACTGGTGTGAATAGTTCAGAGGGGGAGGAAGGTGTCCAGCACAGAATTGTACCAAAGAAAGACTCACCTCCACTGCAGGGTACAGCAAACCTATGACCATCAGCTGCACGCTCCAAATGAAGTCTTTCAATGCTCGACTGCTTTTCAGCTGGTTCCTGTAGTGGGCTTTTGTGTCAGCAGGGAAAAATATCCCCTTGCAGAGAGCTACTCCTGGTATCTGCAGCAGCATTGTTAGGTGGCAGATGATTCACCTTTTGAGGTTCACATTTCCTGCCTGTTGGTTACAGAGTCAGCCTGGGGAGGCTGGCTTGGGCACAGATACCTCGGACAGTTTGAGTGGGAGGAAAGCACACTTTTGACCTGAGGTACTAAGAGATATCTCTCTGAAACATTCTTAAACTTACTATTTTGGTCTTCTTTTTCAAGTGCACAGCTTGACTTATTTACCTGTGCTGTGCTATTTAGTAGCACATGCACAGGTTTGACTGTATTTTCCCACTTGCTCTTAATTCCTATGGATGAAACTAATCTAGATGAAGTGGCTAATAAACACAAACCAAAAGGGAGGTGAAATTACATCATGACATTTATAGCAATTCCCGAACAGAGAAGAGCCTCCAAAGAGACTATATAGATAATCCTCCTATGACTCACAAGAAAGTTGCTTAATCTGAGGAAATATATAGCACATGTAGAACTTATTTCTAATAGGAACATCTTCTAAATATTTCAAAAGTCACTCCAGCTAACTGAACTTTAGAACGATTTAATGCCTCTCTGCCAGACTGGAGAGTTAGAACAAAGTTCTGCTTGCTTGAAAGGAAAAAAAAAAATTTAAAAAATGTTATTGCCCTGATTCTTAGCTCTACTAGCAGAATATCATTTTGCTAGTCCATCAGAATTAGGATTTTGTGTTGGTAACTTGAAATATGACTATCTTTTTGCAAATTGAAAGGAATAATTGAAAAATCATGACATAACCTGGCTTTGCTTTCATACATTTGTAAAGGAGAGGGAGGTATAAATATTCAGTAAAAAAAATTTGCAAAAGAGCTAGATACAGACTTTTTTATGTCTGTGGGCCTGCAAGCAATTTTAAATGGTGAATATGTTTTTCTTCTTTCTGTGTAAATTAGATGAAATACTGGTGGTGCCAAGTTGACCACTGTTATCTTTGTAAATTAATTTTATAAGATGAATTCTTGTTTTGGAAAGCAACCTCTGTGTTTTGATAGAATTTTGCAATTCTATCAAAAATTCTCAACCTATCAGAACATTAATTCAGTTGGAATCGGTACCATCCCTTTCTTCTTGAGGGACACTAGCTCCAAAGAGTGATTTACTGGGAAATTTTGAATTATCTAAAGGTTGTAAAGAAGCTTCTTTTTTAATATTTTGATTTTGAAACAATTTATGCTTTATTAAAATTCTTCCAGATGGTAGTAAGAGTCTTTTCCTTGATGCCTCAAACTCAAAAAACCTGTCTGTTTCTGTTGCTTTAGTGAATGTATCTATTCTATAAATTAGGCAGCTACTGCACTTGAAGAAACACTGATGAGGGTCACTACTTGGAAAATCTTAGGTACAATTAAGTTGTGATATAATTATTGTTTAATAAGTTAATGGAAGTTACACTAATTTAGTTTTCCTACATTTTTTACTTCAGAATTTGGGTAAAAAATAGAGGTAATCCAAAGGGAAGTTCTTTATTCAGTGGCTATCTGGCATAGTAAATTTAAATAGGAAGGAAGGTTTAGTTAAGTGTAGAGTTACAATAAATCATTTAAACATATGTTCTCTATTGAAAAAGTGAAATAAATATAATCAGTGAAGTTAAATATCCTTCCTGCAATAATCCCAGAATTAACTGGTCTTTAGAAGATCCATGACTGAACACACCATCCATCACCTTAGAATGAGCCTGCAGGAGAATATTTGCAAAATACCAGTTCTACACCAACAACAGAAGTAGTGCTGCTCCATAATGCTCAAGATGCCTTTGCTGAAAGTCTCATCTTTTGTATTGTTTGTTAGAGAACGCATTTCTTCTGCCTTCATTTTTACAGACATACCCAAAGGAGGGGTTTCTTTTGTAATTCTTGTATGCATGCAATGGCTTAATTGATGTTAGCATCATGCATCTATCATTAACTTTCTGTCTTACTGGGTTTTATTCAATTTTATATATTATTAAGAATTTTATGTGAGACACCTTTGATGCTTTTCTCTTTTAAAATGAAATCTAGCAAAGCTTTCCTGAAAGTGTGGGAGAGCAAACGTTAAAAATATCTTTCTTGCAAGCATTAAATTTTACTGCAAGTAGTTACTTCTACATTGACATATATATTAACACCTACTGAGGATGTGGTTGAGGAGCAATAAACATTCCCTTATAAATAAATTGAAATTGTCTTTGTTTCTAAGAATAAAGTAATTCTGTAGATTGCAAAATTAATTGGATTATTAAATGTAGTGTCTCGTCCTGAAATATACCTATTATTTATGACTACATCTTCATCAGGATTAAGAACAAATGAAATATATCATGTTGCCATCTTGGAAAGTACAAAATGCCCCTCCTGGCTTAAAGGATAAGTGATGTAATGCTTGTTATTGTAAGCCCCAGGCTAATCACTATAGATTAAATGTCACTGTCAAGCATTTTGAAGTCATTATTATGTTCATGATTATTTTTACATTTGGTCAGGTTAAAACAGTGTGAAGAAGCTCCTGCTGATTTTAATAATTTCAGACTGATTCAAGCATACTAATATTTATGGTCTTTTTGTATCTTTACTTTTCCTTATTCTTTTAGCATTAAAAGGGTAAAAGAAATGAGTACATCTGAAAAAAAAAATCAAAACCAGACATAACTGAAATTGTTTGATTGCTGTAAGAATCAAAACCCATTTGGAATTCAAATCTGAACAGAAAAAAATACTTACATATTCTATAAAAGTCTAGGAAAAGAGACACAAAGGTTATTTGAAGTATTTTTGCCTCTGACATATAATGGTCTTGTCCTCCTTGGGAGCATGTACCTTGGATAACCCACTTAACTAAGTTCCAGGAGAGTGAAAAGCAGGAAAATTGCATTCATGAATGAGGCTACATGGAAAGTCTATTTTAAAGCTAAATTAAGGTAGCTGAATTCATATCGTAGCAGTATTTTGAGCACCTGAATGTCAGCAAACACCTTACCTACCAGAGGAGGCTGCTCAAGTCCTCACAAGCAGCAGGTCCTTCGAGGCAGGCAGATGAGTGAGTGGGCAGGAATTCAGACAGCAGCTACGTTTGACCAACACAAACACAGCTATTGAAGATGACCACAGCAAGTGGGAAAGGTGGCAGTAGAACAAAGGTATGCCACTTCTTCTCCTAGCATTGCATATATGTGTCTTCTTAGTAAGTGCTTAAAATCATTCTATTCCGATGTACTATTAGACTTATATTTTATAAGGATATTGGCACAAAATCACTGTAGATAATAAGATTTCCTCAATTTTTGCTTCTTTTTCTAATAGAGAAGGAAGTGACTATTTAAAAAATTTGCTGACAAGTGTCCTGTGGTCTCAGTCAGACCAAAACAGGTCACATTCAGATTTGGTGTGGCAGTCATATTTTGGCATTTCAAAATCAAAATAAACTTCCTAATAATCCAGTGCTGGTACCAGAGTAGTATAATCAGGAATCTGCTATAAGTCAAAATGACACAGTGCCTCACAAAGAATTTAAATGTTGTATATTCTGTAATGATACTAAATGTAATAGATGTTTTCTACATTAATAGCCTTTAATAGTAGATAATTTTGAAACAAGCTGCAAGATTAATCTTGGCCACTCATCAAACAGGGCACTAATATAAGATATAACCTGTAAGACTGCCTGGTCTTCCTCCAGTCAAATGTGATGCCCTGCTGTGGCAGGGAACAGCAACACTTCTGTTTCTGTGTGTTTTTCTACCTCCATGTTATAAGGTTTTTAACCACAGAAATGTGCCCAAAATTCAAAAGCCTTTTTATTACTTAGTGATTATATTGCCTTCCTCTCATTATATCCTTTAATGTATGGTATTGTGGGCTTTATCTTAACTAACACTTCTACTAGCTTCATTTCTTCTCCCTTTTTTTTTAATATTTATGAGCAGAAATTATTTTCTTTATTATCTTTTTTGTTTTTAATATTCTCAACTCCTTAAATCTCCTCATATATGGCAGGTTTTCTTTCTTTCCTGATAACGCAGTAGCCATTCTTGGCATCTCCTCTAGTTTAAAAATATTCTTGAACAGAGATCTCTCCATAGAGACTTTTTCATCATTGAAGTCATTCAGATTTTGGATGGTGATTCCAGTCTTCCTCTGTAATTATGTTGATTCCCAGTACCTACTTGTTTACAATATTGTGCTCATAATCAGGTTTGAATTTTCCTATTAGAACTTTAATTCAGATTTTTCTAAGGACTATAAACTGAGATATTCCCTTAAAAGCCTTTTTCCAGCCAGATACTCTCTTCCTCAATCACTGTCTTTCTTGAGCCATCCCTTTGTTCAACGCTCAGTTCCTCTGCTAATCCCCATCTCCTCCAGTTTCAGATGGAATTTCCTTTGTGCCATTGCATCAAATCCCTTACCAAAGTAGAAACAAAAGCTGCAACATTTCTTTTGGCTTGGAAAAGAATTTCCTTATCAAGGAAGTTACCTTTTCAAAGATCCCTGAGAAGATCTGCCTTTGGGAAACACATGTTGAAGTTTACCTCATTTATTATTGTCTTATGTCTTTAATTATTCCCCTTGTACACAGCTTGTTATAATATATGCATGCAATTGAGAAATATATCTAAATTGGTCTTTTTTTCCTCTTGCCTAACTCCCACTAGATATCAGAATTTCTATATGACTGTTTCATTAAACAGTTCTTGGTACTGGATCTGTGATTTCACATGCCAGTTTTTTATGAAACTGGAATGATTTTTTGCTGGCTTCCCATTTTGAGAACATTTTACCTCTTTAGATTTTATTTCTACTCAAGAGCTGTTTTAATTTTCACATTCTCATTTACATTTGCCTTTGATTCTCTACCCAAACATAATTATTCTCCCTGAAACCTGACATAAAGTACTCATTTATCTTCGTGCCTGTGACTGGGTTATGCCAATGTTCAAAGTCAGTGTGCTGCACAGTTCTTCACACCTTCCTCTTCTTCAGTCTGTGTATAGCAGAAAAATAGAAGTATTTTTAAATTACTGTAACAATACAGAAATTTAGTGAAGGACAGACTAACCTCTGATTAGTGCTGGCTATGAATGAGACATTTTTTATTACTTCTCATTTTTTCTTCTTTTTTAATTCCAGTAATTACAATTCTTCTTTTCCACACACTACTATTCAGCCTTTGCATGAGCTTCAGACATCCTTTCTTCTAACTCTTCCTGAGTTCTGACAGATTTATTCCTGTCTGAAAGATTTTATCAATTACTATAAACCCTTATTTTCATAGACTCTATCTTTACTATTTCCATCTCCTCTTCCCCAGTTATCTTGACCTGTCTCCCTGTGATTTGAATCAATCTTAGGAAAGGTGATTTCTGATCCTCTGTAGATACATTTCACATTCTTCTTGTCTTCAGCGTTACATAATTTACCAAGCGTTTCCTCTGCATCTCATGTCCTTGTTTTTTGACATGTTCTTTCTTTTTAAGCTCCTCCCCTGTCTTTTCTCTCCTCAAAGGTTAGTTTATTTTTAACGATTCTTAATTTTGTCCTCACATTTTTCTCTACAAATCCATAGCTTTTCTTTCAGATAATGCCCTAACATTAGCAGAAAGATCTCAACTATTTTTTTTGTTATAATAATACTAGTGAAACTATGTTAACATTAACTTCAACCCAGACTAGTTGCCTTAGAGCATGTCTGAAATCACTGGTGTGTTTAAGATTCCTGAACCGGAATCTGTGCTTTCATAACTGATTTCAACAATTATCTAAACAAGCTACAGCTGAACCTCAATGGATAAGCTTATCTCAACTACCTTTGGACCAAAAATAAGTTTCTAGTTTCTCAATATCTCTACATCTAGTTTCTCATACAAATCACTTGCCAAATTACAATATTAAGTGAAATGATGTAAGATTTAAATTTTTTAAAAAATTATTCATGATTGACAAACTAACCTACAGGCCTTTTCAAAATAAAATCTAGTTCTCAAACCTAGAATAGGTACAGGAATTGGGAGTATCACTGGAGGTACCAAAGCTTATGTCTGCACTCTGCATGATGTATGTGAGAGACTTGAGTATGAGGCACACACAGACCAGGTGTATCAGCTCCTCACCAGGTCACAGCTTAGGAAACATAAAGTTTATTCCCTCACTGAACAATGAAGAGAAATCAAACTTTCCAACAGTGTTGAATCAGCACATCCTATTCAATCCTGGACTTAATTTTCCGTGGTCCAGATGAATGTCCTTATCACGTGTCTATATCTATAGACATAGAGAAAATATTCTTCTCTCTGTCTCTCTGTCTCTGGGAATATGAAATTATTTACTAAAAATGGGTCAACACCACTAACACAAACTGCAGTAAACTCATCCAATAATAGTCCCAAATCATACTCGTATGGTGATTTAAGTACTTGGTCTGAAATATGCCAGACAGGTTTCCTTCTAAGTCCTTACTGACTTAACCCCTGTCAATCCCCTCTCCTCAGCATCCCTCTCTTTCCCTTCCTCCTTTCTTATCTTAGTGTAGTACTTGTTTGGTAGACATTAGCTCTTGGCTGATGGAAAAACTTTCATAAAACAATAATTGTCTTCATTATGATTCCTTGGGAAGGCTCAGTTTTAAATAGCTGGTATCTGTCAAAATTGTTTTGGCGGAAAATCTCCAGTTGGAAATAGTATGAATAACTGCAGGGAAGCAATGTCAAGGAAATTTACTTACATGATTTAGGACCAGCCAGCTTGGGCTATTGGGTATTTGCTGACTTCAGACAAATCTCTGAAAAAATGTTCATAATCATTTATAATTAATCAAGTCAATTATTTAAGTGAATACAATTTTTTTTAAAAAAATAAGGCTATATTGTAAAGCAGTCAGATTAAGAAAGATTGCAAGTAAAATTGCTCTTGTTATTTCATTCTGGTGTCCTTTATGTATTCATTACAATGTAGCCTTTAATTATATGATCTTATATTATTTATTCCATGAAGAGAATGGGGAGTGTGCACTTGTGAGCAGCTAATCAACGTTGTGTATACAGTGTGCAGTGATTACTGTGTAGCCCGAGTTATGTTTGCTGCCCAAAATGTAGGAGTTGCAACAGATTATTAAAATCAGCTTGTGCTTTGTCATGACATTCCTCACTATGACATCCAAGTCCTTTGCATTTGTTTACTAATTTTCACATATTTGATGGGTTTGCTGGCTGTGAGAAATGGGAGAAGGTCATAAAGCTTGAAGCTGATGCACACAGTAAATCAAATGGATCTTTTAATTTGAGGCCTCTATTAGCTTGTTTGTTTAAGTATATACCATGACACAACACTACCACTGTTCAAAACACACTAAATGTATCCGCAAATTTCTTACCAGAAAATAGGGATGAACACAGAAATAAATATAAAAAACATGGCTATTGACATCTGGGACAAATTTCACTGAAGCAGGATTCTAATATTTATGTCTTCAAGGCAAATGCAGACTAGAGGTTCTCAAGGCAAAGTTAAACAGCACTTGATTTTCCCATACTTAACATTTGTCATTCAATACTCATCTTCCATATCTGTGGGAATGTTAAGATGCAACATCCGTACAGAGCTCTGGCTGATTTCATGCTGTGACTGATACACAGCAACCTTGGAAGGCTTAAATAGGAGATTAAATGTAAGACACTTCCATATTGAGATGGCACAGGAAATACAAATACTGGAATTATCCAATTAGGTATTTCCTTATTTTGGAGCCCTAATTCTAGTCAATGGGACATGAGAGGAGTTATTCATATTGCAAATGAACTAGCTAGAAAATGGAAAAGTAGTGGTCAAATTTCACAATAATAGGAGATAACCAGTGAAATCCTTTAAAGAGCTGAAAAAAGCGGATGTTAATATAACTCATTTAAAATGGAGGACAAATGGCAAGCTGACAAAATTTGTGTGTTTGGGCACTTAAAGCAACAGCTGTTAATAAAGTTTTGCAGCAAATACTTGCAAACCTGGGTATCTGCAGGAAAACATGAGTAAACGTGCATAAAAAATCAGTCCCAACTTTATTTTTACCAAGAGTAGCTCTGACCTACCTGTTATGATGTTGAAATGACATAACAAATTAGATAGAACAGATCCTGTGGTTAACAGGTGGAAATCAAGACAAAGAACATTTTTTATACCTCAGTAAAGACCCCTGATGCGTCAACTTTACCACTGTGTGAAAAATGAAGATGTAGTGAAACTGGGAAAAGTGCAAGAAGTAGAGAACAGTTCCTGGATTAGGTGTAGACAGCTATCAAAAGCCTGCTCAAAAACAAAATCAAAAGCAGAATATGTAAAAGAACCCATTGTCCTTACAAGGAGATGGCTGATGGAAGAGTGATGGAAGTATGGCAGAAAAATGCAAAACTGTGGATGGGAGAAACACTGAACTGGAAACATCCATTCATTATCTCTTCAAGGACGAAAGATTCTCAGGTGAAATTGGGCTGGGCAGGGGATTCTTAGGTACAAAATCAAGTAGAGAAATATTTATCCACATGACATAAATTTACATACTGGTATTTTCTGCAGAACTCTGAAGGTCAAAAGCTTATACAGCTTCAATTTGCACAAGTTCATGGGAGAGAAATCCCTTGAAAGCTACACCAGAGTTCAGAGCCATCACTTCTGGCACAGCAGGTCCCCAATGTTTATTAGGAGTGCTGGAGGGAAGTGTCATACACACTTCCTCCGTTATACTCTCTCATGCCTATGACCTACTTTGAGAGACAGCATACTGGGTGAGAGAGAGTGCAAATACTGTATTTCTGTTGTTGCTGGTATGCTTTTCTGTGTGTGCTGAGGTATAGATAGAATAGAGAACAAAACGACACCTAAATGTTTTCATATGTAAGAAATGTTTAACTTTTTTGGGTTTGGGATGTTTTTTTTAATTCTTTAGGTTATTGACTTAAAATAAAATCAATTTATCATTCTAAGTATATTGTGTAGCTGAAGCTTGCAACATTGTTCATATTAAGAGTTTCTGGACCAAACTAGTTACTCTCTTCCACCAGCCAAACAAGGCATTCTGTGTAGAGGTACACACACTGCTACAAGTAGTATGCAGCAGTATGTTTTATATGTGATCTCTTCACTTTCAGCTGTATTTAGGCTTTGACATAATTTGGAACCCTCAGCTGGTCTTTTTGCTCCTAAACTTGTGCAATTTCTGGCTCTTCATCTACTTGACCTGTATTCTCATATACTGTAGGAGGGAATTCACAAATCTTCTTAGCCGGAAATAGCTCCACCAGCACGACTCCAAAGATGAGCATCGGTGCCATATTTTGTCACCTATGGAAGAAATAAGATTTGGACTGGATATTTCAGCATATTTTTTAGCAAACAAATTCAGTGATCCATTGTGATTATCCCAGCAGGTGCCCACACAAATGGAAGTTAAGTGTCCTTGAATCTTTTTATTTGTAAAAAAACCCCAATCCGCTGAAACACCTTTGGGACAAGAAAATCCATAGACACCTTGGTGAATGAAAGTTAATGGATATACTGTGCAGTAAGATTATCTCCAGTTCTAGCAGCTGACAAACTGACCATTTCTATTTACAGCAACAACTTCCAGTGCTATAATAGAAATCTAATTGAGTGAGACTCTCAGTCCATTTTCCTGCATCTGATTTCAGAATTCAATGGGGAGATGAGATGCTATTCTCCAGATGCTTTTAGAGAAGGCAAGAAGTAACTAGGCTAGAAGTAACTGAATCATGAAAACTAATGTTGTATATTCACATCAGTAGGATCCTACCCAAGTGGAAGCTGTGATTTCCTGTCCTTAAGAGGTCCCCTTAAACATAGCTCTGAACTGCTACAGTGAGATGATTATTGCATAGTCTTTTGGATTATTTTACATAAAGTGATATCTTCAACATGTGGAGACATTTAAATGCATACAGATTTTCAGTTACCTAAAATCTTCCATGAAGTTCAAAGTTGAAATCCTATTTAAGGAAACATCTTTCTTTTCTAATCTGTCTTCAGGCTGAAATTGAACAGAGTTTGTGTCTCTGCAAAGGCACAAACTACAAAGATTAATGATAATAAAAATAAAATGAGAAAAGTTCTTATAGTCACTGGGAATTTTGGTTTTGATTTATATGATTATGGTGACTAGCAAATCTTTTCCTCCAAAATTCCTTAAACTCTCTCCCTAAAAATGGTATATATTTTGCTTGTATGTTTTAATATTATTTTAATTTTCATGTTACTTACTTTTGTTTTATAAAAAGTAATGAAAAAAGTCACTTTAGGTAAAAAGTCACTTTATAATGCCAAAATGTTAAGATAATAAGGATCTTTGATGACTTAATACTGCTATTTTTTGGCACATAAATATACAGTATTTGAAAATGTACATTGCAATATAGTTGCTCAGTGTTCCGGGCCAGAACTTCTGCAGCAGTGACATAGTTTAACTGTTCAGATTTAAGGGCAGATTAAGATGTCGTTTGTGGTGCCTATGCCAAAAGATAATTCCTGTGTGTTATAGTTAGTAAATACACTTCCATCTGCTGTAATCTCCTTGGCCAGCAAGCACAGAATCCCCACCACGGCAGAACTCCAGCTCTGCATCAAGTTGAGCTGGGCTGCAGGCCTGGGGCCATCGCATGTGCTTTGTTTGGACTTGGCTTGCCTTTCTCCAGCTTGTTTGGTATTTACAGCAACTGATTAATGACAAGGTGGCTGTTACTTAGCTTTAGTTTATTTAGTATTTTATGGTCATGTGGTGAAATGCTTGTGGTTATGCTATAGAAAAGTGAACTACTGTAGTGTAACTAGGATGAAGCTTAGAGGACAAAGCTGGGATGACAGCAGAGACCTTGAAGACTAGGGCACAGTATGATTCCAGTGGTAGCAGGGCTATCAATAACCCACCAGTAATCAGTTAATTAAAAAATTGAAACTCAGGAGCCGGTGAGGAGAAAAAAAGGAAAAGGAACAAGCATCCAGTGCAAAGTGATGAAAGAGCAGGGTGTAAAGCACATTAGAAAACACAAAAATGGCATAAAGAAGACAGAAGAAACCATTAACATTGCACTCCTTCTGTAAAAGTAAAGGAATTAACCCCCATCATTAGCACCATGGTCTCACAGCGAAGGTTTCAAGGAACACATGAATACTCATAATTATCTCTAGGCTGAACTGTTTACCTTAGGCTGCAGAGAACAGTGCAATGGTGAGGCTAAAAACTGAAACAATAAAATTTTGGTGGTAGGTAGTGTACTTAAATAACAGCTTTTCAAATATGGTTTTGTTAACAAGACTTGCTTTCTATTTAGATTGTATTAGCATCAGTGTATCTGGACTAACAATAGTACATGTTTGTTTCATTTTGGTTATACTGCTGAAGCTTTCAATTCAGCCAACAGCAAATTCTAGGCGTCACACAGAAGGTCCCCTTTTAGTCATAACAAGGTCTTGAGTGTAGCATGGCTGAGATATAGGATATTAACAGTTGGTTTTATACTGCTAGTCCCTGGCTTCTGGAAAGCCAGCTGGGAACTCGTGCAGCTGTTGCAGTTCAGAACAGCTTTAATTTCCTGTGAACTGTTTATTGGACCAGACCAATACTGATCATTGACAAATCCTGTAATCACCAAACCAGGAACAGTTTTGGAGCCACTTCACTGCTTCATACTGCAGACTGGGCTTCAGGCTAACCAGTCTTTTAAAACATGCAAGGTGATACACAGCATCTCTAAAGCAGGTTTTGAT
Source organism: Callaeas wilsoni (assembly GCA_013398955.1). Lineage (NCBI taxonomy): Eukaryota > Metazoa > Chordata > Aves > Passeriformes > Callaeidae > Callaeas > Callaeas wilsoni. The sequence continues at coordinate 20,467 of VWPU01012906.1, read as the reverse complement.
TAGGAACATCCTCTTTGCATTCCACCCTTTTTCAAATTGCAAGCTCTAAATGAGAAAAGAGTAGTCGAAATGTTTATAACCACTCAAAATGAGAAGAACAGAAAGAAAATGTTGATGTCCAAATAAGTTATACCAAACCAGCTACATCATGCAAAAGTTAACGTTTTAATGATCCCTGTTCACCAGCTCCTATGAGACAAATGCAATTCCTCCCACTTCACAGTCAAAGTGAGATACCCAGATTCTTATGTACAGGGAGTAACTGAGTTGCAGAGTAAGGATACTTTCAAAGTAATTGTGCCTGCTATAATTTTCACTACCTGAATAATTTCCAGTTATCCTGTTGACTTCTTGCTTACAATACACAAAATATTCATTGTGTGAGGCATAAAAAAGAACTGATGTGTATAAAAACAAAAAAGAAGACGAGAAAGACCATGTTGTATCCTAGGTACTTCAGTTAAATTCTACAAGTTAGGTTGGATGGCTTCATGATAAAAATGGGGATGACAGTATTGGTCAGAAGTTTCATTTTCACACAGTCATCATAAAATTTCCTTGTTTTAGATGCTGATTTGACATACCACTTTTTCTTCCTACCACTCCATCCAAATTTTACTGTGTATCAAACAGTAGCCTCCTTACCTGCCATTTGGATACAGAACATATACACCCCCTATACCCCACTAGTTTGCATCACTAAAAGTTACCAATCCTAAGGATTTTTTACCAAAGAAAAAGCACAGAAGATAAGCAGAACTGTAATTGTTAAATAATAAATATGTTTCTTAAAGAAAAAAACAAACAACCAAACTAAACTCCCCAAACACCAGCTCTTTCTCATTCCTCCTGTAGTATCACAAATATTTTTGTTTGCTGTAGAGAAATGTGTGATTACACATATATATTTTACATCTGAAATTGATATACGATGCTACAGTCAAAACAGTATTGTACATTCCCTATAACAAACTGTACTGAATAAATATATGTGATACTGAAATACACTTACAGCCATTTCAAGAGATGATACAGCAGTGATAGGGCACAACCAGTCACAATTAACCCTACAACCCTGCTCTGTCAGCAGCTTGGCCATTTTCTTTAAAGCAACAGCAGTTAAACTGCAGTCTGTGGACCTTTGCAGGAGATTGGCTTTTCAAAGAACTTTCCATTAGGGAACTGTTTCTAAAGGCAGCAATAATGACTTCATTGGACTTTAAATATTGTTACTGTCACAGTATTTGATATACATCTTATAGTACCTTAAACTGCTCTGAAGGTGTTCTATTACTTAAACACTGATTTTTGTTGGCTATCTTATGAGATTATTGACTTCAGCATTTTATATACTTTGACTTTACAATAAATGCTCTTAAGACTTATATAGGCTCCTAGATAAATGCAATAGTTATGACCCTAACCTTGCAGTGCTGAATTTGCCTATTGACTTGAACGAGCTCATATCAGTCACAAAGTCCACAAGGAAGAATGCGTTCAGGGTGGGGATGTATGGGTTTATTTAAATGAGTCTAAAGTCAATAGATCTGAATTTTCTCTGCATCTTACAGGAATAAAAAAGGAAAACAACACAGTTGCACAGCAAAAACAAAGCACCAGAAGTTAATAGTGAAAATTATTCCTGCTACCATCAGGATCTTAAATGGGCTTAAATAGCCTTCCCTCTAAAAAATAAACTGTCCTTAAAGAAATTTGTCATTACTTGCCATAATAAAAGCTAATGAGGTAAAAGTAAGGAAACTCGAATTTCGCACTGAATAACAAAAATCAAATTCCTTGACTGCAAACTTAAGGTTTGCACTATGTGGCACTAAGTCCTTACTTGCTTCTTAAAGTTTTTTAGGAGAAATTCTGACAATAGGAAATTAGTTCAAGTTAAGAAAAAACAGATTGCAGCTGCCTTGGTCCACACCCTTCTTGCATGAGGGTAAAAGAAGAGCCAGCAAGGGTTTCCAACCTATAAGCTGTGCCTTTTTGATAAAGAAAATAGAGCGGTATGTGGTTGTAAGTGCTTTCAAGTGTAGCCTGTCCCTTTCCGTTTTGAGAGAACTTCCTCTTGCTGTGGAAAGTAGCACTAGGATGACTGTGAGACTCTTCTGCATAAGCAAGAAGAGTGTTCCTAATGCAAGCTTGAGAAATTAATACAAATGAATTATTTTGAAATCTAATAAGGGCTACCAGGAGCAATTCTTTGGCATACCTCCATTTTGAAAACACGTACTTGGTGTGAGTAGGGCAACAAAATTCAGTACGTTTGAAAACCTCAAGGTGAAACTGATTTGTTTTGTGGTGGTGCACACAACAGGAATTATGCTTGTTTATAAGAAAATAGTTATTGCCTTCCCTGCAATAAAAATAAAACAAACTAGTAAATGAAGGTTTCTCTGGATCTCAAAGGCATGCATTGAAGATATCCTGTTAACTTCAGTAAGATTTGGGGGCATTTTTACTTTACTGATAAAAAAAAAGTGAATACACAGCACAATGACTGCATGTATAATTAGGTTTACATCTCCTAGATTGAGTGCCATCTCTCAGAAGAAGAAAAATATAAAATTATACCTACACAGTTTTAATAATTCTTCAGCCATCCTTATTATCCACTAGAATACTTATTTATTTGTTTGATTCATTTTTAATGTACTTTTTTCCTACCTTTTTTTTCCCCCTCTAAAAATCAGGCTACTGAAACACAACTTTTCATAGGAAAATCTGGAGATGAGCAAAATAAGTTGCAGAAAACATTTATTTGGAAAATGAAAAGGTAGGCAAGGATTATCTTAACTATTCTGACTATTCTGCAAAAAGATATTCAGACCAAAATCAGGCCTTAGACTCAATGCACCTCCACATGAGTCTGTGAACTCTGAATATTGAAAGTTTACTGGAACTGATATTAGTAATTTATACAAGTTGTAGCTTGTTCTTAAACTTCTGCTGCCTAATCAGACCAACCAGTGGTTGATCTGTTGAACATATATAATCTAGGTCTGTTTGATTTAGATTTCTAATATGTTTTTATTGCAATGGATTGTAAGAATATAAAATAAGAGGGGTATGTAAAATGACCTCTGTAACACTACTTTGTTATATTATCCTTTGAACACAGTGAAAGGTCACCCAGGAACATGATGGAAAAGGGGCCCGCAATACACAGAGGGTGTGATTGATGTATCACGTTTAGAATGTAATCTGAAGTACAAGAGATTTAATTTATTCCGTGACATACAGCCTGAAGTTTGTTTTCAGTTTGGTCTGAAGCAATGAAAACAATGTTTACGTTTGCAGCTGCCATTGATTACTGTAATCTACCATAAAATTAAAAGACACAGTGGATCAAATAAAGGTATTGGAAAGATGGCTCATTTACAGTGCAGAAGTGCAGACTAGCATATGCATGAGAAATATGTTAACTATGCTAACTTTTCCCCACATGCTGCTAGAAAGGAGAAGTTATGATTAATAGTTTAAATACCAACAGTTAGGCCTGCTCACCATGCTATCTTATCTCCCTGTCTGAAATGGCATGTGGTGTTAATGTGTTAAATATGATATCTTATTTTTCTTATGACCTGTTTTCTAAGAAGTGACATATGTATGCACACACATATGAAGTGTAGGCAGTCTGCTATTTTCTCATACAAAGCCTAATACCTCATGTGGGTGAGGCTCTTTTCTTCCAGAACAAAGCTGGGATTGTATGTAGCCTATAATTTTTCTTGCTCCTCTGGCTATTTTTCCTTTAGAAGATCTCCATCTGTCTATCATTATAATAAGTTTGGACTATGAAATACACTCTAAATCATAAGGCTTTTTGGAGTTGGAAGCAATAGGAACAGAGAAGGCTTAATCACTCTCTGCTCTATCCTGTGAAATGGAAGAAGGATTTTTGGTATTGGGTTAACAGGAAGAGACACAGGATTAAATGTGCTTTTAACCTCCTGTTGAAACACGGTATGTATCTAAAAGTATTTTATGCAAAGATCAAAGCCCATAATTGCCAGCCTTTAGTGAGCCAAAACTGCCTCTTTCTGTAGAGGCAGAAATTCCATTTCTTTGTCAGGACCTAAATGTTGGGCCCAGAATACTATTTGCTGCTGTTCATTAAGAAGTATTCTAAGAAGCTTCTTCTTCACACCTAGCTTTTTCATAAAGACTTGTTGTTTGTGAAAAGTTGCAGGAACTAGAAAATTAGACTTTTAGGGACATGTAAACTTAGCCTGGAGTTTTTGGTGTAGGCACTGCTTCTTTATGACCCTGACACTAAGCATGATTTGGGAGGTCACTGTGCTACAGTATTTATTTGAAAGTGTTTAATTTCCTGATGCTTCCCTCATTATCTATTAGTTGGTTACCTCACATATAGTTTCCTGGAATGTATTTTAACAAAATACTTATTGTTAGAAAATACCTGGTGAGGTTTTGGGGTTTTGGGAGGAGAGGCAGGTGTGGTGCCCTTTGATGGACAAATCTTCTTAGAGTCTCTTCTCTTATTCACTCCAAAAATGGAGGAACAGAATTAATATTCTGCCTGTCTTTCCCAGGAACACACTAAATGCATGAGTTTGGCATGGTCTTACTCTTCTAATAGAAGACTGGTTCATCTAGCATGACATTTTTCCTCTGCAGAACTGCAGAGACTTTTCTCACTTCTCTTGCTCCCCAGAAAATGTTGCTGATCAAACAGTACTGCTCAAATGTTCCATAATCCAGTTATTCTGCAAAATCACAATCCATATTAAATCTTGTAATTTTGTATTGGAAATGAGCCCTGGAAAACAATTCACTTAGCTTGTACTTATCAAACAGTTTGGAACCTTTTTCATGATCAATTCTTCAGTACTGATAGATAGAAACACTGATGTTATATACCAGTTAAATGGACTGCTGGGAACAAAAACCTATTATTTAAATTCCAAGTTAATATTCAATGGTTGCAAATATTGATGTTTGTACCCCAGAATCGCTACTGCAAGACATATTCTTCAACACATTCATCAACATCCTGGAAAGTACTAAACTAAACTAAATTAAAGTTCCAGTTTCCCTACTGGAAAGTACTAAAGTGTTGTGTGAATGCACAAGTGATGAAAGAATAAACAAATCACAAACTGTATGATTTGTATCATGGACTCCATGAAAAGGAGAGCAGTAAGCAGATAGGAAGAACTTCATTTAGTCATGATGAGGCTGTTGCTGGAATATGGTGCCTGGTCTGGGACCCCCTTATTCCAAAAGATACCAAAAAACTGGAGAGGGCTCAATGTAGGGCTCCAAAGATCCTGAGCACCAACTGCACGTGACCTGTGAGGTGAAGCTGAGGCAAATGTGCTCCTTTAGTCTGGTGTAGAGGAAACTAAGTGGACATCTTAATGCAGAACTTTGAAGGCTATTAAAAAGATAATGGGACAAAATTTTCTCACTACTATCAAAGCCTACAACAAGGCCCACAGAGTGAAGATTCAGCATGGGCATCAAGAATTTTTCACTGAGAGGAAAATCACCCAGGGAGGCTTGGAAGTCTTGGAGATTTTCAAGATGTAACTATATGCAAAGCCATAGCTGACGTGCTTTAGTATTGTTTGTGACAGTCCCTCTTGAAATTCAGGTCCCCAATATTTCTATGATTCTGTAGTTTATTTTCAAGACATACTTTGTGGTGCTTGTGCAATCCCATAAATAAAAGGGATCACCGTGCTCAAAGAATTCACCGCAAAACAGTCACAACTGAAAGAAAAAGTGGATTATAGAGTATCACATTGCTAATCAAAATTATTTAGGTGTCAGAAACTTCTTCATCAGCTTTAAGTTTGACAGAAGGTTTATTGAAGCCTGTTTTTACAGATGTAATTCTTATGATTTGTCCTGCCAAATCGAGGCAAGCTATAGGAATTTTGGCTTGCAGAACTCAGTGAAATATGCAAAGATGTAATCTGTCCTAATACACCCTCACCTGACAAGTCTCTTAGGGCATTTTTCTGAGAGGCAGGAGTGAAATCAGCTATGAACAAACTTACAAGTTCAGTCTGTTACAGTTTAGCACATCCTGCCTTCACAGATACAATTTTTGTGAGCCAAAATGCAAAAACAGAGGTGTGGTGATTACAAGAATGTCTCTCTGAGGTATTATAGGGCATAAAGTGCAGCCAGAAAACATTCATCATATAATTATCTCAGTGCTTTGGTTTCCATATTACTTTAGAAAATATGTTTTAAGAAAAAATGAGATACAATTATTTTATTTTTTTTATTGCAGGGGTGATTCAGTGCTCAGTTGAGAATGCTAAAGCAATAAGTTCCTAGCTTCTACCAAAGATCAGTGCTCTCTCACAAAGACCACCAGCAAATGAAGCTCTGTCTCCATGTGAATACTCGCAAAAACATTAGAGTCATTGTTCCAATTACTGGCAACTTAAAAATATTTTTGGATGATTTCCTGTAAATTTCACACTCCAGTTAGCTACAGAAAATTTTATATTTTATTTTCCTTTTATTTTTCTCAAGAGTTATCTGAAAAAAAAGTAGGTTATCTAAATTTAAAGAAACCCCAGATAAAATGTAAGAAGTTTTCCTTCTGAAAAAACTACCACATATTGACTGCTCATATACTTTTCAGAGCCCTGATTATAAATATCAGTGGGCCGTAAATGTTAAAGGTTAATGCTGTAATCGATTGCTGTGGCTGAAAGGTGTTTAACTTCAGGAATTACTAGGGAAAAATTTATGTCTGCTGAGGTCAGATGAAAAGATCATAATGGTCCTGTCTTGTCTATAATCCTTGACTGAATCAATACCATGAATGCCACACAAAAAACCCTAAAGGACAAGAAAACTCATTCTGAGTTAGATGAAAATGTGAATGTACATCAATTAGATACTAAGGAAAAGATTAGAAAAAAAAAATTTGAATTTTATAATACGTCATGAAATAAGATCTATAATATAGATTTAGATTTGACATGTTTGACATACAGGTAAGTTTGATTTACAGTGTGGTATTTTATCAGCCACATCTTATTCTAATCTGGACTGTTTTGGGGTGAATTTTTTGATTCTTAAGATATTAATTTTACTATCTGAATTCTTCACTGACAATGCAATAAAGCCTACTTCAGCTTATTTTTGAACTCCTGTTTATAAGCACCAAAAATTGTGTGTGGTGTAGTTTATTTATATACTACACTGAAACAGTTTGTGCTTTCTCACGGCAGACCTGATCTGAAACTCCTCTCTCATACTCTCCTACCCATGCTGTGAATGCCAACCATCGTATGACACAACACACGAGCACCTTACAGTCTGATGGGAATATTTCCTTTCCACGGTCCCATTTGTTCGGGTGTATCTGTGCATGCACTAGGTTGCCCCACGTCGAGGACTGAATGATGTGTATGGACATGAGGGTGATTTCAAAACTGCATGGACATGAGGATACTAAACATGTTCATGAGCACACTGTGACTGGCTCTCTCTGACAATTCTTTTAATATTGAGCCCAGGCATTCATATAATTACAGAATCATTTAGGTTGGAAAAGACCCCTAGGATCATAGAGTTCAACTTTTGACCAACCACCACCTTGTCAATCAGATCATAGCTCTGTGTCGTGTCCAGTTGTTTCTTGAACATCTCCAGGGATGGTGACTCCACTGCCTCCCTCGGCAGTCCATTAAACATAAATATATGGCGATATGACTGCTTATCGTAGCAAATGTCATGCCAAACCGGGGAACTCAAAGAAGGGAGAGGAAGGAAAGGTCATGTCCTAGTTTTCCAAAGCAGTATTTTGGCATTTACCAGTCAGTGCTTGAGAGAGGATTAAGAGATTTAAATTGAGAAAGATAATAATATGGAAAATAAAAGCTTCCAAAATAAGGTGGGGAGTTAAGAAAGGGAGAATGGGAAATACCATGGGAATACATCTAAGATAAATGTTCTGAATAGGAGAATAAAGTATTTAACTCTTACTATAACTAAAAGAACAAATAAGACTTTGTTTCATTTGTTAACTCCAAATGGGAATGCAAAGATAGACACTGGAACAAAGAGTGTAGGAAAGACTTTATGAACGTGGCAGCTACCAAGATACCCTCTGTGGTGGAATATCCTTTTTTGGCTAGAAGAAAATTGTACGTAAGTAAGTAATTACTGAATGTGCGTCACTGCTGCCACCACCCTTTCAGGAAGCACAGCTTTATGTGCAAAAGCCACTTTGGGGCATCGGCTGCAGTCACCTGCAAAAAGGAGTCACACACTGGTACTGTCAGTATACCTGTAATTCTGTTCTCTGGGAACTTTTTCTTTTTGGAACCTCCTGCCAGCTCCTTTCCTAAATCCTTACTAACCTGGGTTTGCAGCTTTTAGAATGGGTCAGTGGAAATGCTTTCAATTAATTGCAGCTGCATGATGTGCTGCAATGATATTTGGAGATGACAAAGTGGGACATGCAAGACACATGGTCGTGATTACACCAAAAACCTTCTCCCAGAACTGTGGAAAAATTTCCTTCATTTCTCAATTTCCTATTAAACTGACAACATTCTTCCACTCCCAATAAGTGGTGTGCTGTTAGCTGGGTTCCAGTCACCCTTTCCATTCACCCAAAGCTGACTCCTGTGGCAAGTATTCCTAAATGTTAAGAGGTTCCATGATTGAAGTGGAATATTTAATACAGAGGGAGTTATTATTATGGGGGTTCTATTCTACATGTAGGAGTGACACAGTATGGAGTAAAAATAAAGCAATGTCCAAAACGAATAATTCTGTAATCCATCACAAAGAAAGATAAATTAAGGAAACCTTACAATTGCTGTATTTCATGTCTCGAGCCAGTTTGAGTTTGTGTACTTCAAGGAAGTTCAAACAGAAGCTTTTATTTACTTTTAATAATTCAAACACGTAGCTGATAGGTGTTAGCCCAACTAAATTTTGGACATGATACACAAGTTGGTATTTTCCCTAGGTGTTTTTTGGCTCAATTTTTCTGTCTTTAGTGACACATAGGTCTACTTTCACCACTTTAAACAAACAAAAAAAGAAAGATAAAGTCATTCTTGATATTCACTCCTCCACTTGTTTTTTTCTTTCTCTTGCCTTGGCAAAATGGTGAACATCTTTATTTCTTTTCTTTAGGGGCCACAGGTTATTTCCCCTGTAACCTCCTAACCAGTGATCTATCAAGCTGACCCTCTCAAATCAGCTTTTCAATAGTGTAATTTACTTCCCTTCATTGCAGGCAGAATCTGGAAGTTTGTAACAAGGCAGGAAACTGTAGAAGAGAAATTACTGATAATGGCAGACACAAAATCAGAAAAGCACAGAAGGGTTGAGGGTGGAAGGGACTTCTGAGGGTCATATGGTCCAGCCCACCTGTTCAAGCAGGGCCAGCTAGGCCAGGTTGTCCAGAACCATGTCCAGATAGCATTTGAATATCAGTCCTATCTGACTATAAATATAACTGGGTTGCAGGGGACTGAAGAAAAACACCATTTATAACAGCCAGAAAGTAGGAAAAGGTAATAATAAACAAAATCCTAGAAAACGTTTGCTAACTTGTTGGAGGTTTTGAGGTTTCCAAATAAATGTGTGAAAAAACTTTCTTAAAAGTTGTAGAGTTAACACTGAAGTACTGATAGACTGGAGAAGATATTTCAGAGGTAGATGGATTTGTCTTGAATTAGAGGTGGCCTTCATTTGGAACTCATTAACAATTTAGCCTTCCACAAAATCTGTACATAAATATGTTTGTATATACAGCTATGAAGGACTCAGATTTTCCTGTTTAATTTCAGTTTGCAAACAGTAGCAGGAAGTTTGACCACAGTCAATAATCAACTCAAGGCAATGTTTCATATTACTTACTATGAAAAAAGTTAGCATACAGTAGCTATGACAAATGTAAATAAAATATGCTCCATATTGTGAAGAGGCCATGTGAGTGTGGATGTGAAATTACAAATGTATGTCACCTTCTCCTTCTGGGACTGCACTTGGCTAGAGCAACCAGGTTTTGCATACAATGTTCATGAAGTCTTTCTGTTCCTGTAAATTAACAAATAGCAGATATTAGTTTAACTATTATCTTCCTTGATTTGAGGAAATTAAAAGTTAAATTTGTTGTTTCTCAAGGGAAGAAGTTCTCATTACCAGGGTATATATATGGCTTTCATGAGGATAGTCAGCAACTCCTCTGTTGAAAAGGTTCCATGCCTATAATTTTCAGTGATTTGACAGAATGAAGAATGGGTTCCATCCCAATTCAAAATTTTATTTGATCAGAATTTAATTAATTTCTAGGAACCAAGTATGTGCAGAATATAATTTTCAGAAAACAATAACCTATGTCCTTGCCAGCCATCTTTCTGAATCACAAGTGCCACTTTAATAGAAGGAATTACTTCTTGCAGGCTCCCCAGGGCATTTTGGAGGAAGAGAAATGTCTAACGAGTGTTTTAGACTGGACATGCCCTAATTAGTGCTCTCATTCAGAATATTTAGGTAGTCATCTCCTGAGCAGCAGCTTTCCCAGTAAGATGAAGTTCTGCCTTTATGTGGAAATTAAATAGTCAAAGAAACACAAGATCTCTGTCTTGGTGCTTGAGAGGTCTTACGAATCTAGGTTGCACCATGTGAAGTTCTGTAACCACCTCAAATGATTTCAGCAAAGTGTCCATGACATGCCAAGGTGGTATCTATGCCAAATATACTGCAGCTTTAGATAAAAAAACTCAGAACCTGTCAACTTCAGAATCATAGAATATCCTGAGTTGAAAGGAAATTATATCAATCCCACCCCAAATATCAAGAGTCTGGCTGCTTTTCTTTTCCATACCAATATTCTGAAGAAACCTGACCACTGTAATGGTGCTTATAGCATATAAGAGCAACTGAAAGTGGAGACTTGGCAACTAGATAGCATTCAAAAAAAATTATTTTTAGACTTTGAAAACAGTTTTAATATTACTTTTTAATAAAAATGTCTTTCATACAGGACCGATCAATTTATAGTGTTGCTTAGATAAAAAAAGAGCCAGTATTAAAATCTGAACAATTTGTTTTTATAAACTTATTTTGCTGTTCTAAATATTCGTTCTTATTGACCGGGAAAAGCTTTATTGAATTACACAAGTCTTCTCTGTCTATATGCAAAAAATTATATAGATTTTATCAAACATTCATTTTGGGGAAGATTATTCCTTCCCAAATCCTCATGGATGCTGCAAGCGGGCAGTACCTCAGCACTTAACTCTCCTAATGCTCTCTGTCTTATCAAAAGAAAAGACAGTTAGGCAACTTCTTATCTAAGGGAAGAAAAGTACCCTAGAAGCTTATCAATATTCTAGCAGTTTCCCCTTCCCAGTTGTTCCACAGTTTCTTCCAAGCTGCTTTCTCTTCTGCTTCACAGGGATTTCTCTACAATTCCATCTCCAAGCTAATAAACTACCCTGAATATTTTTGCTTTTATGCACATGATCCAAGCCTGTAACCAATAGCCGTTTTTGCAACAACAAAACAACCTTCTATATATCTAGTCTAAACCTACCCTTGTTTAGTTTGAAACAATTACCCCTTGTACTATCACAAAAGATCTTGATAAAAAGTTTGTCCTCACCTTTCTTGTGAGCCCCTTTCAAGTATTCTAAGATCAAAATAAGGTCTCTCTGGAACCTTCTCTTCTGCAGACTGAACAATATGAATCCTTTCTGTCTTTGCTTACAGGAGAGATGTCCATACCTGTGATCATTTTTGCGTCCCTCCTCTGGACCTGCTCTGACAGGTTCAGGCATTTCCTGTGCTGGGACCCCAAGGGGGCATGCAGCACTGCAGGTGGGGTCTCAACAGAGCAGAGCAGAGGGGCAGAATCCCCTCCCTTGTCCTGCTGGCCACACTGCTTTGGGTGAAGCCCAGGACACGATTGGTTTTCTGGTGCACATGACTGAGTCATGCCCAGCCTTTCATCCACCAGCACCTCCAAGTCCTTCTCGGCAGGGCTACTCTCAATCTGTTTATCCCCCAGCCTGTGTTGACACCAGGGGTTGCCCCAAGCCAGGTGCAGGACTTTGTACTTGGCCTTGTTGAAGGTCACGAGGTTCCCATGGGCCAGCTCCTCACGCTTGTCCAGGTCTCTCTGGGAGGCCTCCCATCTCCTAGACATGTTGAACACACAGCTCAGCCAAGTGTTGTCTGCAGCCTTGCTGTGGGTGCACTTGATCCCACTGTCTGTCTCACTGATGAAGCCATCCAACAGTAGCCATCCTGTATGCACCCCTGACTCCATCTGGTAGGAAGTCTGTCTCCAATCTCCATCCAAGCACTGAGCTGTTGACCACCACCCCTTGGATATGACCATCCAATCAAAGGTCCTGGCTGAATAGGTAGCTTAAAGATAGATCCTGGCTAACATCCTAATGACTGAAATAAGAATCTGTCTCATCTTAAGACCAGATGGACCAGTTCATGTAGTAAGATGAAAATGATGGTCCCATATCTATGTACTGTGCTGCATAAATCTTAAAAGCAGCCTTCACAATTCTGCTTCTCACTGCTCACATCAGCTAAACTTTCTCTGTTTGAATGGGAATATATTTAATTCTTCCAATATGACACCACCTGCAAAAATAGTATCTCTTTTTATAACGTTACTAGTCAGTACTGCTTTTATATAGTTTTCTGATTGCCACAAAATCATCAGAGTGCTCATCATCCTACAAGCATCCTGGCTTTCCACTCCTTTTCCTTATGTCTCCAACTTGTCAAGATATGATAGACTTGGGGACGGGGTACTTTGGAAAGGTTGTGTTTAAGGTGTTGGAGAGGTTTGGAGGGCATGAACAGCCTGGAAACATAAGTTGACTGGACTGGAGGGATTTGTGTTCTAGAAACAGATCAGTGTGTAGAGAAACATTCAGTCCTTAAATTCAAGATGTTTTCTCAACATGCAGAATCAGTATGTAAATCCAAACACAGCTGCCTGGTGAGTGACCAGAAAGAGGGAACTTTCATTTTCCTTATGACAGTTTGGATATTCTTCATCAGTCAAAAAGAGAGGTGCTGTGACAAGCAATTTTCAAAGTTTTCTTTTTCAGGAAATTTTAAAGGAATATCATTATGGCTTGCTTCAAATAGGTATTTTGGCAAATAGAAAAAAATTACAGCAATAGTCTATTTTCCAAAGAGTATAGTTTCCTTTCCTTCCTTCCTTCCTTCCTTCCTTCCTTCCTTCCTTCCTTCCTTCCTTCCTTCCTTCCTTCCTTCCTTCCTTCCTTCCTTCCTTCCTTCCTTCCTTCCTTTTGAGGGAGAAGAGAGTAAAATTGAAAAATTATGCAATAACTTATTATTGACTAAAAATTTTAAAGAATTGCAAATAGTACATTTAATATTGTAAGTGATAGAAATATTAAAAAATATGATCGTTCCTAGCAGCTTTTTGTTATTTTGCCAAGGTATTATATGACAAAATATATGATATATACTGATATTATATATCAGTAATACTTAGAAAAAATGGTAGTAATCCACAATAACAGGAATCAATAATGAGACAGCTTGCTTTTCATATTTGCTTTACAAGTGTTTGAAATGGTGATGAAAATGTTCTGAAAAGTTGACAAGCTCAAGTAATAGGCTTCATTTTTACATCCACACAAAAAAGCAGCATAACAAATATACATGACTATCACTGTACAGCTCTTTGAATTTCACAGAGTCACAATTAAGAAATTAATTTCAACAAAGTAAAATAGGCTAAATTATACAGAGTATAATTTTTTGAGAAATACTAATGTAATAAGAAGTCTTCTTGTAAAAGCATGGTTTTGTAAAAGGATATTAAGACTTTGCACAGATTAACATTCCTAAAGTACAACAGTTTTTCTTTTAATTGCTTTTTACCCTTAGAAGAGCACAAAAGTTATTCTGAACCAGAGAGGAATTGTGATAAATTGTGAAGTAAAGAAAAGGCACGGACCAGAAAAATATATAAAGATCTATAAAATTGTTTGTTTCTTCCTATATTTATCCCAGAGAAAGTATAAAGGCATATAACTTTCAGGCAAAATTTGGCTGAAATTATTATAGTAAGATATTGGGTACACAAGGAATGTGGCATACCTCTGACAGTGATTAATAAACAAATAACCAAAACCAACAAATGTAAATCAAGTCCTCCTTATTGCCGCTTCTACTTTTTTTTTCCTTCATGTGAGCAGGACCCAAAAATTAGGAACTGTCTCAGTCTTGCAGGTAAAATGTATCATTGCTCCAAATGCTTCAGATGGAATAATCTGCTGACAGTATCATTAAACCTCTCCCTATCCTCAAGCCTTAGGAACAGAACCGAGCTTCAGTCTTGCAAGATCCACAGCATCAATTTTGTCTGCGTTCCCAGTTTTTCGCGCTGCTGGTGAAAGGCCAGACCTTGCTGCTGGGTGAGCTCATCCATCTGGGAGGGAAGGGTCGGCTCCTCGGGTCCACACGCTCTCTGCCTGCCTCCAGAGGTTCTCTGGGTGTGACCAAGAGCAACAGCTGGAGCTGGGAATTAGGCAAAGAACGTTCTCCTCTGCACTGACACTAGTAATTGTCCTTTGCTAACAGCAAAAATATTCACACTGCAGCCCAGCATGCATTAAGAAAATCTAGAGTCCACTTTACGTTGAAGAAACCCTTCCCACAAAGCCAAACATCTAAGCCCATAATGTGTAAATTCATTCAAAAACAATCAAATATTTAAAAGTCAGGTTAAGTTTTTGGCACTTTAAAATGCTTGCTAGAAGCATTAAATTTTTAGGAAAGGAAGAGGACACGTTCCCCTACCTGTACCTAAAGTTTTTCATTATAAAGAATCATTAAAATTACATCTAGCCCTGAGAAGTACTGCGCTTCATGATAATAAATATGATGGGATTAATTGCCAGGGACCACTAGAACTCTTCAAGGCTTTGAGCAGTCAGAAATCTCATTCTATTATGATCTCCCAAATCTTTTGAACACCAGGCCTTGTGTGGTACTCCAGATAATCTTTTGATAGCACAAGGAGCATTTACAAAGTAAAAGTCCATAATGATTTAAAGAGGTGCCCTGTCCTTTATATGCAGACCACAGCCGTGCCTCCTGTAACCAGTGCAGATCTTATATAGAATAATTGCATCATAAAAATGTATTTCTATATGTACTATTAATTTTTGTCAGCACAAATAAAAACACCATTTCTGCATAATGTCACGACAGCTCAGATATAAATATTTCTTTTCATAGGAGTATCACTGCATGCATTACATATCAAAAAATACAAAAATTCCTGTACTTATAATTCAGAAAGCACAACATTTATCCTGTTAAATTTCATAAATTAATTGATGAATTAATTATAATTTTAAGGAGATTTCATTTAAAATTCCCTGCAGTCACAGTTTTAAATTGAGTGCAATTTATTTCAAGATTAATTTTAATTAATTAATTCAAAATTAATTTTGAGAATCTAATGTCAAAATTAAAATGTCCTTTGCTTTTCTAATTAACCCAATTTTAGGGTCTCAGAAATGCTCACAAAATGAAAAAGATACTAACTTTCATGGTAAAAATTATTATTCTTAATGATATAGCATTAAAAATATAAGCTAAACTTGAATTTAGAACAATATCACGCTAAAGAATTGTATCTCATTTTTCAAATTATCAAACAAGTAGCAGTTAATTTTAATGAATATTTTTGATTTTAAATAATTTTAAATAATTTTAAATAACATTTGGGATGATACCTGTTGACTCAACCTGAGATGTCTATAGCTCATTAAAATCTGAACTTGGTTCTTGTTTTCTATAGCTGCTGTACAGAAATCAACAGTTTCAGGGGACAATTAATTTACTTAACTCTAACTATTGTCAACAGCAGCAATTAAATATCACTCTAGAATGGCTACAGGACACCACACTCAAATGCCTGCCTTTGGTCAGGTGATTTTCTGTGATATCTATGAAAGAAGTTTCCAGAAACACAGAAAGTGTAGGATTCAGGATCTGGTCCATGGTGCAAAGTGAACTCCTATAAGGTGCAGAATGAGTCAGACAGAGCAAGGATATATTTATGTATGCTTTACACTTATAGAAGAACTTTTAAATGTCAAAGCTTTTATTTAAATTGATGGGAAGAAAGCCCTTTTTCCCACCTCTCTACTTATATTCCCCCTTTATCCAAGTATCTTCCTCTTCTTCTTACTCTTTGGGACATTTGATTTTAGCTCCATGCTAACAGATATTAATAATCTCAATCAAAATGCTGACCTCAGCTTATTTTTTCTATCTCTCCTCCTGCCTGCTCATGACTTTCTGTACAATTTAGGATCCCACCCTGAGATCCAGGCGATTTTTAGTTTTAAAAAGAAACGAGTGATGTTTTCATAGCTGAGCTGTATTAAAATTCAAAATAACCATGCTACATAAAATGAAGACTTCTGATTTCTGATGTTATTTAATACACAGGAAAAAATCTTTTGGATTAATATTTTTATGACTAGCTCCAGAAGTGCTGACTGTGATCAGCTATATATCAGGTCAGGGGCCTTCATTTCTGGCTATCTCCCATCTTTACTCTCTACTCTCAATCTGTTTCTAATGACTTGTTCTTTTTGGTTTTAAGTTTTAAATTGCTACAAGTGTTTAAAAGGACATCTCTTTGGAGTAGTGTAGTCAATATAGTCAATAAAAATCAAGCTGATTTTCAAGGATGCATGGCAATATGAGTTTAACTTAGGAAAATAAAAATAAAAGTTTGAAGGCTCATAAATCATAATGTTTGCTACATAAAGAATGGACAGGATGTTGTTCTGGAAACTCCCCACCAAGGGATATTAACATGATCTCTAATATATGTTCCTCTGATTTTTTTAAAAGTTGTAACAACACAATAAAACTGAAATAGATTACAAGAAAGACTTGTGGTGCTGTAGTGTGTCCAAAGAAGAACAAAAATGTTGGTAAAGGGTCTGGAGCACAAGTCTTACAAAGCATGGCTGAGGAACCTGGGATGGTTTAACATGGAGAAAAGGAGGCTCAGGGGATACCCTATTGCTCTCATCAGCTACCTGAAAGGAGGTTCTAGCCAGGTGGGGGTCAGTCTCTTCTACACAGTAACAGGAAACAGGACAAATTAAATGGCCTCCAGTTTCACCAGGGAAGGTTTAGGTTGGATATTAGGATAAAATTTCCTCATGACAAGGGTTACCAAGCACTGGAACAGGCTGCCCAGGGACACAGTCTGGTGCTGGAAGTGCTGGGTTAACAATTGACTCAATGATCTTAAAGATCTTTTCCAAACTAAGTGACTCTATGATTCTATGAAATTATGGATTTTTTTCCTTTTTTTTCTTTTTTTCTTCATTTTTTTTAAAATACAATTTTATTCGCTACACTGTTTTTCAAGAAAGTGAACATAACAATTCTCTAATTTTTCTGTAAATACTAGTCATAGATTTATTTTCTGATATCTCACTTAAGTAAAGGAATAGTTTCATTTTTAATACAAAATTGAAACACACATGAAGCACACATTTAATGCAAGACTTCTAACAGGAAATGTTTTACTTTAGCAAATAATATTTTTTTTTTAGTAAGAAGTATTTTTAATGAGCATTTAACAGCCCATTTATCCAAGAGATTTTTTTTTCATTTTATAAAATCATTCAGTTAAATTGACAAGCAAAAACGTTAACTTTTGAATAATATTGGAAGGAACAGAAAATAAAATATTTCATTTGAAATAAGCAATTTCTTTATCATAAAAAAATATAAACAGACATACCTACTTCTTTATTTGGCTAAGTAGCATATAGCAGGAAGACACAGTACACAGTGTAAGAGCTGGGTGAATGTGCAGTTATTGAGATACAAAAATTTCTACTAGCTCCTTCCCACATAGTAGATTTATCTATTCTTGCCTTAACTTTGCACATCAATAGTGACTCTATTTGCCATGCTGTTTTTCTCCTCTGCACATTAGTATATTAGGGAACAAAGTAAGGAAATACAGCAGGAGAAAGCAGTTATACACCACGGATTAAATTGTACAAGCTGCTCACTGTTTGCAGTAAGGTACATTTCAGAATGAATAAGGAGAGCTCTTGACGATGCCAGAGTGTGTGCTACTGGTCAGTGCTCAAACTGCAGTGCTGCAGCCTTCTCCCACGTACAGCTGATGCACGTCCTTGAACTTTGATGTTTTGCTGTGCTGCCATCTGCTCTCAGGGAGGACAGCAGGAGGATTTCATCCTTCTTAGCTTGTAAGGAACATAACACATCAGTGTCTTCTTGATTTTTTCATTTTATTGAAGTTAACAACATCTCCAACAAAACACACTCATGGAAAATAGTGAACAGCCCTTAGAAGAAATTTATAAACAGTATTTTAGTTTACATTCTCAGCCTGCCATTTGCTTTGAGGATTTCCTTTATTTTTTTCTTATTTTTCTTTTTTCCTAATTGCCACAGAATCAAAATCCCTTTCATGAGTCTCTATCTATTAGAAAATGATAAATAGATCACTGTTATCTCAAGGATAAGAATGATTTTCAATAAGTGTTGAACAGTTGGACAGCTCCGCTGGAAATAAACTTGTTCTAAATCTATCCCAGATGTATTCAATCGGACAGTAACTGTACAGAACCTCAGGAAACAGTTCTTGTGAAGGGCTGCAGGGTTCACCAGGGCTGTCTCTGGGGAGTTCACTGGGTTACTGTAGCTGTTTGCCACGGGCTCTACACAGAGTTCATAAATCAGCCCAGAAGAACATGGTGAAAGGAGATCAGTGATTACTTGCTTCAGAGAGATAACCCTATTCTCCCATTCCTGTCATTTCACCCCCAACGTCTTTTTTCTTTTTTTTTTTTTCTTTATAAGGTCTGGGTTTACCCAAAAATGTGTTCAAGATGCTGACATGTATAATGATGATAGAACAAATCATGGGTTCTGTAAGAGAACCCATTATTATCATTATTATTTTGCTGGTTTAGGAGAAATCACATGCAAAAACTATTTTAAAGTGTTTCAGGGAGAAAGATCTTAAAATAAGTATGTGAGTATTACAAACTAAAGGTAAATTTGTGCTCCTTCCAGTGAAACTGAGGAATCTAGTTTTAAAAATGGGCCGCTAAAAGTCTATATTTAGGTAACTTTTAAGGAAAATGAAAAAAAAAGTTAAGCTTTCAGTCTTCCCAGTACTCTTAAACTTGAAGCTACTTACATTGACTCATCTTTCAAGTGTATGTTTCGTGATAAATCTTTGTAGCTACTAGGGACAGATAAAAGGTGATAGATAGCAACTTTAATTACTTGAATAGAAGTGGAAGTAGTAACAGGTATTGATTTATATTTAGCACACTTATGACATACAGGGTTTTAGAACTCACAAAATAAAAGGTTTTCAGATAAAACCTATCAGGAAAAATGGCCTCCTGTGTGTCAACAATGTTGTGTCAGAACAAAAAACACAAGTTTTTTTCTTGCAAATATTTGCTTTAGATGTCCTTTTCTTTCATTTATTGTAACTGGTATCTGAATTCAATAGCATTGAATATTTTCTCTACTGTATTAATGTGCTCCTTGCAAAAGGACATAAAAAATAAGATAAATCAAAAGACATCTTTTCTCAATTTGCAACTCAACCAACATTTGACTTTTTTTCTGATCCTGCAGGTGAGTTTTAGTTCTAATGATGGTGTTCATTCCAGTGCCTTTTGAGTTAGTGTTTTACACATGCAAAAAGATGCAATCTCAAATGCATTGAATTTCATTTAAACTCACCATAGAGATCAAACAACATTTACTTTTCAAAGTGACATGTTTGAAAAATATGTTAACTTGTTAATCCTAGGATGGATGTGCTTCATATCTTTTTTGCAACTTTTACTGTAGCATAATCTTGATATGTATCATGAAATCTGCAATTTTCCAAATGGAACAAATCAAAACAAGGTATTGGTTAACTGATCAACATTCATTCAATAATAGAAAGAAAAAGAATAATGTGTGTGAATCCTAATTAGCCATATGTGTTTACAATAAAAATCCTAAATGATGTGTTACTGGCTTTATCCGTTCTTGGTAGTATGAAAAACTGTCCACAACTAATGCTGTGCAGGTTTGAGGATGCTGTGCATGTCTGGTCCTAAGTGTAATGATTTAAATATATTTTAAAGTAAGTATTTGATCTCCTATAGGATGACAAGCAAAAAGCATGTGATCCTGTCCCGCTGCTCAGCACTGGTGAGACACGTCTGGAGTACTCTATCCAGTCCTGCATTCCCCAGTACAAAAGAAGCACAGACATGCTGGAGAAAGTCCAATAAAGGCCAAAAAAATGCTGGATTGGGGCATCTCTCTTCAGAAGAAAGCCTGAGCGAACTGGGACCATATAGCCCAGAGACAAGAAGGCTCAGAGGGGAGGAAGGATGCAAAG
>VWPU01012905.1:0-101206 GCA_013398955.1 Callaeas wilsoni | reverse complement strand
GGGGGCGGGGGGCGCGGGCGGGCACCCCGGGCCGCCGCCCCTTCGGCGTCCCGCAGCCTCCCGCCCGGGAAGCGCCACGGCCCGGGGGCGGCTCCCTGCCGGGGGGTCCTCGTTGGGGGCAGGAGCGCGCTCGGTGCAAGGTTAAGTTTCGGATTAAGGGTTTTCAGCACTTATCAGTGTGTGAGCCTCTCGGAGCCGTCCTTAGGTGGGAGCAGGGGAGGCGGTTCTCATTAGCGAGAGATTTTAAAGGCGTTTGTGGGTTAGCGTTGTTAGTGGCCGTGGGGCAGTTCTCCCGCTGCCTGGGTTTAGAGCTTCTGCACAAGGCCAGGCTGCGGTTCTGAGCCGCGCTGAGCTGCTCTGGCTGTCCTGACCCGCGGGAGAGTGCTCTGCGGGTGTGTCCAGCATCCCGCACCAGCCGCTGCTACAGGGTCAAGCAGCAGTGCAAAGGAGGGAGTCTCTGTGTGCCCGCAGTGAAGGAAGAGTAGGAAGAGATCAGCTATTTTTAGCAACAGAACGCGGTGAGAGGTCCGAGAGAGCGACTTAGGAATGTCTCAGCCATAGGGCCGGACACTGAAGTCAGACAGCAGCGGGTTGCAGATCTGTGGTTAGTTAGGGCTCCTCGCCTTCCTTTGTCTCCTTGAATGGCCTTGTGTAAGCACGGAGGATGGAAGAGTGCCCTTGAGCCGTTACAGTGCTTTTGTTTCTCTCCCACTGTCCGAGGAGAGAGAGACTTTAATCCACGTTTGAGGAGACGCGGAGGCACGAGGAGCAGGTCTCCTTGAGCGTTTCTGTGTGAGTTTTTCCAGAGGCAGTGTGGTGAACACGTGCGCTGCAGTGATTTTGGGTTGCCTCAGCCCAGCATTGGGCAGGGCCCGGTACTTCCTGGCAGCGCTCCCAGGAGCAGATCAAAAGCTGTACTTCCTTTCTCAGCCTATATCTGCTGGAATCGTGTACCTGGAACTGTGCCTTCCCCACGCTCCTGGGCTCTGTCTGCAGGGAGGCATCATTGGAGGGATTGCTAGGTTTGGAAGTTAGGTTCTGGACATCTAGCAGGGAGGATGAGCAGGTATAAATTATAAGCAGCAAGCTGAGTTGAAATTGCTTCAGGGGACAACAAGGACATGATTTTCTGTTAGTGTACTGAAACAGCTCTTTTCCTTTTCTCTGTGTCTTCACTGGTGCCGTCCAGATTTATCTGCCCAGCAGGGAACGTTTGAAAATCGCACCTTGCACAACTGTAAAAGCAAGGTTTTATTGGAGCAGCTTTGGTAATTTAACTGATAAGCCTCTTGGGCTGGGCCTGCAAGGGCAGAAAGTCCAGCGTTCTGGAGCAGAAGAGTTAGTTCAGTGTGCCTGTTGGCACTCATGTCTTACATGGTATGGAAGGGGGTTATGAGGCTCCCTTTGCTGCTGGGTTGTTAAAATGGAGGAACAGAGCAGTGGTGATGGATACATTCTTTTGTAGTCAAATGTTTTCTGTCGGTTTAAAGTTCTAATAAACTATCCCTGGTTTTATTTTGTGCAGATGTGTCACTTTACCCAAAGAAGTTCAACTTTCTCCTTTCCAAAAATATGTAATATATTTTGGCGGTAAGTTGGAGATTCATTTTGTTGTGTAGTGGGTAAAGACATAGTTATTGAGTGAACTGGGTAGTTACACCTGTGAGCTGTAAACTTCAAAAATAAGGTTATTTACCTCAGTAAATAGTTGGATAATTCTGTGTAGAGTGCTGCTGTAGTGCTGAGTCTGAATCTCAGTCCTCTATCCTGGAGAGTAATGGGCAAAGGAAGAAAATACGTATGATTCACTTTGGGAAAGGAAACATTGAACGAAGAAGAAACTTCAACTCCAGGAAATGAACAAACAAATCTCCTAAGCTAAATGCATCTTAATGCATCCAGGTGGAGCTTTCACCATTTTCTGTTGAACTTTCCTAGCATCATTGTGCTACCTGGAAGTATTGATTTACTTTATTATGTAGCTGGGTGTACAAAGGGAAAAATTTCAAATCTAAGTCAGGAATATTTTTTCAGGAGTTTACAAGAGAGGGAAGAAAGTAACAGAATAGTTGGGTTGCCAGAAGTGAAGGCTCTGTCTCCAAATGTAGGCTACACTATCCATAGTGTATTCAAGAGGAACACATCGAGAGCAAGGTAGTGTTCTGTGTCCCAGAAGACTTCTGTGATCTGTTAAGGGCAGAGTGTGTGTGTGTGTGTTTGCCAGATGCGCTTTGCCAGCTCCTAAAGGTTTATGATCATTTAAACAAACTGCTCTGCTGTCCTTGCACCTTACTGTTTGTCTGAAAAGAGTGTTTTGAGGCCTTCATACATTTTAGCCATTTGGTTAAATCTTGTGTGAGGGGAGAGGGGCAGAGGGGGAAAAATGCTTTCAGATATTTCTGTTTCGGGAATCGGGGGAACTTGACTTTTAACAAGACTGCTGTCTTAAAAAACACTGTCACCAGGTTTCATCATACAAGTACATCCCACTTGTGCAGCTGCAGTAAGACAGTTAGTGATGAAAAATACCAAGACCCTTTTCAGCTTGGTAGAAAAGACTTGAAAAATCTCTATGAAGATATTAAAAAGGTAAGGGATTTTGGTGACTATTCTGGGATATTGTGATGATTGTTTTTAATAGCAGCCATCAATTTGGAGGATATTTATTGGAAGAATGTTACCTGTGTTTATGAACAACTGTCTGAAACTTAAAATGAAGACAAAAGGAGCATTTCTCATATTTTATAGAACCAGAATGTAATCCTTTTCTCCTGATTTGCAGTTGCTGGAATGCATCATTTACATTTCAGATTACTCATAGTAATTTTAAAAACAACTTGTGCTTACGCTGGGTGGAATGAATGCAGGCAATAACCTTATACATGCATACTGTTTTACTTACACTAAACAGACTGACTTGGTGACTTCTATGCTGAAATGCTCTTGTCCTTTTTATAGGAATTGCTTGTCTCTGCAGCAGAACTTAAGGAAATGTGTGATTATTACTTTGATGGGAAGGGAAAGGCCTTTCGACCAATGATTGTGGTGCTAATGGCTCGGGCATGCAACATTCACCATAATAATTCCAAGTGAGTTGATCACTTTCAGATACACACATCACACTTGAAAATTATCATTCTTGTGTTTTTGAAAAATACTTTATGAAAATAAAATGCTCCTCAGTAAAACCTGAATGTAAGTTCCATCTTGAAGCTGTGTTTTTGTAGTTGTCAGTGCAAAAGGAACTGCTGGGTTTATTACATATTTCCATGTGGTAAATTGTGGACTATACTGTGCTTGTAATTGAGATGGATAAATGATGTTGCCAAATTATGATATTTCTGAGGCTTCTAGTCAATTCTAGCTTCTTGCATAAATGCTTTATTAGAGCCTTTAATACTCTTTGAAACTATATAAACTTAATTATTTTTCATTTGTATCCACTCCTGTTCCTATTAAACTCTGTTCACAGGTAAGAACTTTGCTGTGAGAAGAGACCTTCATAGATTTTTTTAGTAATCATGCAGAAAAGCCATTAAACAGGTGGTATGATTATATTCAAAGCCATGAGACTTTCAAAATTTTTTTCCACCCTCTAGTAGCAAGTTTCTACACTTTAATGTAAGATTCTAAGCTAATTATTCTGATGTAATGCTTATGATTGCCAAGTTACTTGTCTTTTTAAAGCAGTTTCAACTGAGCAGAACATCATACTTGGCCTGTGCTCTCTATCACTCCTTAGTGTGGGTTGTTGAGAATTCTTCACTCCACACATTCCTATCAACTGCTATGTTTGCATTTTGAGGAAAGATGTTGGCTGGAGTGTTCTCTGCCTTCCAGCTACACTTCCAGTCTTGCCTTGTATAGAATTTCAAATAGAAAATGTTTGATCCCTTTCCAGAAGTGTTTCTAGACTAATTTGTCAGTCTTAAGGGATTTCTCTGAGCTCTTGCACCACTTTTTTTCTGTAGCAGTAGTTTAATGCCTTGTTGGACTTGGTTACTACCTCAGAGCAGGGCATGTATTTTGTTGTGTGGATGGCACCTCTCCCTGTACCCCCTCCTATGTGAATATAATTCTGAAGGAGAAAGCAAAACCTAGCTGGCAGCGTACTGTCCTGTGTGTGCCAGTTCCCCTTGTTTTAGGAAAACATCATCCAGGGTTAAGGAACTTTGCTTCAGCCAGATTCTGTTGTCAGTTCAGGACTGCTTCTTGTCATTGACTTAGAGTTAGCAAAAGGAACGGTATTGGTTCTGAAAATCCTCAGGGATGCCTTTTGTCACTGACTGGCTTAATATTTTCATGGGTGATCTTGACATGAAAAACAGGAGCGTGATGATGGCACAAGTTAAGTCTGGCTAGCTTCAGGCATGGATTGCAAAGATGATCACAAAGAATGAAGACTTGTCGTCTGCAAATTTATCAGGAACAGGGTAAAAGAGCTACTTAAAGCATTATGTTGCTAAGAGGATGGAAATTTAGGGGGAGACTTCTAACAAGAGGGACAGCGAGTTTCTGGAGTATCTTTCAAGTCAAAATAATGGTAAAAATAGTTTTATCTCATTCTGGTGTGTAGCATGAGAAGCTTATGAACAAAATCATGTGTGCAGTACTGAAAAGGCTGGAACTGATGTCATAGAGTGTGGGAGTTGAACAGTGAATCAAAGAGAGGTAGCAGTAGAAAGACTGAATTTGCCTGTATGAATTTGCTGTTTTTTGACATATGTATATGCTCATGGATATATTCTTGTCCACATGTTATGCTGTCTTGAAATGGTCAGGACAAGTTTTGGGACCTGCTCTATGCCAGTAAGAAAGTGCCATGTATGCCTGGGGCAAGTGTTTGCTTTGCAGTAGCCAGCCCTTGGTGTAAGTACAATGATTTCTAGGTGCCTGTGTCATTTGGCAGTGTTTTTACATCTGTTGCGGTTCTAATGAGCACCTCCAAAATATGTTCGGTGTTTAAAAGCCTCCTCAAGTCATCTAAATGTTCCTTGTACAAACCCGGCTGAGTCACTGTCTTTGTCGTGTTGCTTTTAGAATGAAATTCTGAGTGGTGAGAACAGAAATGTTTCAGCAAAGGAATGGAATAAAATCTTGGGGTATTTACCTTCCTCTTCTGTGCCGTGTGCCAATTTCTCCAAGCCTGTCATTGTAATTAAATATCCCATATGTTGATACAAATCTTCACTGCACTGCTTGTTGGTTCGTGCATGGTGACCAATGTTCTTTGAGGGTTGGCAAGGCCATGCCAAAGGACTTTACCTTTGTGCTGTGGATACCCAGTTCCTGTGAGCTGATAAAGTTTTATGGGCATTTTCTTCTCTTTTGCTTTTAAGCTTCTTGAAGCAGGCTGTCTTACACCTGCTCTGTGTATACATAAACCTCAGTTCGCATTGATACTGTGATTGATTCATTATTGTTCTTTCTTAAAGCAACATTGTCTCCAGGTGACAAATTGTTCTTGCAACTTTTTTATGTTTGTGAGGAAAATTGTGTATGTCGAGAAGTAATACTGCATATTTTTAACTCTGCTACTCTTCTACAAATATGAGAGGAAAAATACTTGCCTTCCATTCTGCTTCTCACAGTGTTTTTTTAAGATGTTTTTTCACTTTCAAGTTGTCATTTCCATTGAAGCATTTTATAATTTTTTTCCTCAATTAATACTGATTCTTCTCCCAGGCTTGTTTTTCTTTGTTGAGGTTTAGATTCCTACACAGGTAATTGAAGACACTGACCAAAGTATCTGTAGACTTGCAGGGTGAGCCAATATCCTGTGCTATTCATCCCTAGCATTTTTTTTTAAATTTTGCCTCTGGGGTTTATATTGCTGATGTTCAATTTCTACTTCATCTTGCTGCCATTCTCAACTGTAAAATAACTTGCTGGACCGAGCATACTTTTTCCTGCTCTTTCATTTTCTTTTCTTCTTTTGTGTAATTTTTTAAAAGGTAATACTTTTCCTTATTTGGCTGTTAAAATAACAGGACTCAGCTTAGGAAGGCTGCAGGTCCTGATCTTATGAGGCAGTCCCGAGAGACCTCTTTCTCTTCACAGATTCCCTCCAGAATAGCTGAGATTTCTCAAGAGAATGGAATGCCCAGGTGGCTCTGCTTGCAGGTTAGGTGACATGATCATTTATGTTGAGGTTTGAACAAGGTGAGGTATTTACTGTACCTTCAGCAGGTTAACTGTTTTTCTAGAATGAGGTCACTTTATTGTGGTCATAATAAGGAAACTGGCAGTTGTATAAAGAATTATCTGAACTGTTAACAAAAACGTAAGTGACTGAAGCGTGTTGTTTCTTTTCTTGTGAAGTTCTAAGTGTTACAAGTCCTACCCTCAGTCTTTAAGTCTGTTGGGCAGTGGCTTTTTGCTTATTGATAGCAACTTTGCTTTGTGTGACAGAGTAAGAATTGTTGTAAATAGGTTAAGCTGATGTTATGGAAACCCTCAATT
Organism: Callaeas wilsoni; assembly: GCA_013398955.1. Taxonomy (NCBI): domain Eukaryota; kingdom Metazoa; phylum Chordata; class Aves; order Passeriformes; family Callaeidae; genus Callaeas; species Callaeas wilsoni. The sequence continues at coordinate 94,744 of VWPU01012905.1, read as the reverse complement.
TCACACATCCACTGGCATTTCCTGACATACCTGTGTGCAGAATTTCACAGAGTTATCACATAGCCTGGCAGGACCTAGTGTTTCTGTATTCTTCAAAGGTATTTGCAAATAAGAGTCTTTATTTCTTTTTCTGCAACCAGAATGAGAGAGACAAATAAAAGAGGGCCAAAGAAGTGCAGAGACAATAGGGAAAACAGTGAGCACAAAAGGTTTAGGGGAAGTGGGAAAGGGAAATAAATTTATCAGAATAGTGTGAGAAACAAATGAAATGACCTGGCTAAACACAGTAGAATATTTCCTAAAGATAGAACCTGCCAGCAGCCTTAGTTCCCTTTCTTTTCACTCCTCCAAACCATCGTTGTCAGAAGCCCGTGCTGTCAGCTGCTCTGCAGTTTTCTCCTGTGTTAACACATGCATTCTCTGTGCTTCCCCTAGCTTGCAGTGCCCTTCTGTGTCACAGACTCTTTCTGAGATGGTTGCTTCTTTCAGCCACAAGACCTTAGCAGGAGAAAGATGCTTGGAGGACTGTGGCCAAAGCACAGAAATTTTGCGTGTTCTTATGCTCATTTCCTCTCATTAAACTGGCAAAATTTACTTACTGGCAAACACATTTGCCTCCAAGCTCTTTTTGGAGAGTGTAAATACTGATTTGTATGGTTTTGAGTTCCCCCCTTACCATTGTTGGTTGTTTTTGATTGTTTTTTGTTTTTGTTTTGGACAGGGATATTTGGAGGGAGATATGTGGGGTTTTTTAACCTGTATGATCAGCCTTGGCTTGTTCAGTGTTCATGAAACAAGTTCTGTAATGGAAAACATCTCAGGGTACAGTAGATCTAGAAAACCTTATCACTGAATAAAACAGAGCGTCCTACTGAAAAACAGAACATGATCAATTGTATAAAATATCTGTGTAAATATACATCATCTTGGGGCATCTTTACTTTGAGAATGACCTAAAAATGGCATCTTTCCACTTACTGGATTTGCGGGGACCTTGTTATCTATCAGCTTGAGTTACTGCCACTTTCTGCTTTTGTTTTGCAGGAGAAGCTGAATGAAAAATGACAGGGATTGAGAAGGATCCTGAGGTTTTGTGTGTTTTCCCCTAAAATAGGCATGCTCTGATCTAGAATTAGTCTCACAAGATGCATGTAGGGAACTTGCAGATCTTTTTTTGCCAACAGTGGGAAGAATCTTGCTTGAGACTTTGTGGAAATAGTAGTTTTAAAACCCCTTCAGATTAAATTGTCATATTTGATACAACATTCTGGAAACCAGACACATGAACCATGAACATTCCTGTGCCATTTTTAGTCATTGTCAGAGATAAGATACAGTATAATGCAGAACTTTTCAGAACCTGCTTTTGAAGTAACTGGTTTTGTGGTGTCTTCATCCTACTGAAATATTTCAGTGTGTCAGTGAGTGTTGCCATTTACTGCTGCTTCCCAGCAGGAAATCCAGTCTGCTGACATAATTAATGAAAAAGGGAATCCCCAAAAGGAGAACAGTGCATGAAAGAGGCTGGAGACCTTTACAGTTTTTTGAAGGTAAGTTTTCTCCTACTTAGTAAGAGTAGTTCATTTTGGAAAACTATTTACACTGAACTAGCATTTGATTAAATGAGTAGTCCACATTAAGACTTGCCTTCAAACAGCCATGAAGGTTTCCAGCTCTTATTTTTTGTTGTGTAAAAGCCATATTTTCACAGCCCGTGAGCTACCCGTTCATCCTGCTATTGTTCAGGATGTAGAACTCCCACTGACAGCAGTGCAGAGTTCTGTATAGAGGTAGGTGTCAGAACACAGTGTTATGTCAGCAGACTGCAAGATGTTCTTTCATTTTGTGATTAATCACTACGTTTTAATGGACATAGGCAGTGCAGGAAGGTTTTAAATTCCCTTCAGCTGAGCTGAAATTATCTTTTGTTTCAGTTCTTTTCTGCTGGAAAATAGTGTGATTTTCTCTATTGTCTGTACCAGAAGTAGGGGATCCGTATATCACAAGTAGTTTTTTTCTTTGGTTGTGGGTTTGGGGCTTTTTGTGTTACTGGGTTGTGTGTGGGGTTTTTTAATAGATACCTATGAGGCAAGGTTGAATGGGATAGCTATTTCTGGCATCCTGCATGTAACCTGTAATGAAAACAGATAGAAAAAGATGGATACCGGAGAAAGAAGACTGTGGCAGCTGGATACTAAGGGAGATGGTCCTTGTGTGAGCTAGGTTGGGTTTTTAAGTACTTTTTGCCAGTCTTGTTCTCTAGGTAATGGCTTCTGTGTTCTTCCATTACTTTCTTTTCACCTAGTTTAAAAAATAAAGTAGGTGTGAACTACTGAGAGTTGAATCATCAGTGTTAGATCTTCCCAAAGGCTGAATTTCAGTAAGTGTTAGGTAGTTGATGTTCACAGTCCTAAAGTGGTTGCAGTAGAATTCTAGTTAGTTCCTCAGGCTTCTGAGGAACCTCTGAGGTTTTAAGGTAATCAGATAACATAACGGATAAGATCTATGAGTTATGACTTTCAAATGTTGAATGCAGGTTTCTGTTCCTCTGATCTCTCCAGCTTGCTTATAAGTAGAGTTATCCAGCTTTACAGAGTTCGTGATGCCACGTTTATAGGTAGAGCAACACAGAGACAAGGAAAACTTAAAACTCATCTACAAAGCTACCTGGCATTCTTTTCTCTGCTGTTTTCCAGACTTCAGTCTTGGAACCAAGCAACCTTGATGCTGTGCTATTTATTGCAGTCTGGATTTGGAGGGATTAAAGTCAATAACGCAGGAGTTTTGCAGTACCGTTAATGCAGCAATGTAGAAACAGCCATAATGAGGATGGACACATCCCTCTGAACTTACTGTACTAATGTGATCTTACTTTCTCTTGTCTTCCTAATTTCAGGTTTGAAAGAAGGGGTCAGACCATGAAAAAGCTGTGACAGCTGTTTTCAGAGAAACATTTATCGTTTGTTTTTTAATAGATATTTTTTAGTGTATTGCAGCATATATAATCGATTTAATTATTTGACAGGTGGTTTTTTTATATTTTAGGGAGGTGCAAGCAAGCCAGCGCTCTGTGGCCATAATTGCGGAGATGATCCATACAGCCAGTCTAGTTCATGATGATGTTATTGATGATGCAAATTCTCGCAGAGGAAAAAGGACACTTAATCAAATCTGGGGAGAGAGGAAAGTGAGTTTGCTAATAAGTGCAAGACTTGCCTTTGAATTTCAGCAGAGCACAGATCCCTAGAGGTTTGTAACGTTACTATCCCTAGGTCTTGGGATATGTCAGAAGAAATACAAAGAGCTGTGCATGGTTTGTGGGTGAGACATATGTGTTTTCCTTTTCTGAACTGTTGGAAGCATTAGATAATGAATGACTGAAGTGTGTAAGTGTTGGGCAGTTCAGCCTCGAGAAGAGACAGCTGAGAGGGGCCCTTTTCATAAGTATCTGAAAGCAGTGTCAAGAAGATGGATCCAGGCTCTTCTCAATGATGTCAAGTAATAGGACAAGAGGCAATGGACAGAAGCTGATACACGGAAGTTCCACCTGAGTATGAACAGATTGCCCAGGCAGGCTTTGGAGTCTCCCTCACTGGAGATATTCAGGAACCATCTGGATGCAATCCTGTGCCATGTGCTCTACGATGACCCTGCTTGAGCAGGGAGGTTGGACCAGATGACCCCCTGTGACCCTTTCCAACCTGACCCATTCTGTGATTATTACTGATTTTACATTCTCTGTGCCATTCTCTGCAGTGCTGTTGAAATACTTTAAATTTATACCTCATCCTGAACACTGACTCAGTGATGAACACAAAAATGTTTTCAGTCAGTGGGAATTTTTTTTTGAAAGTGGTGTTTCTTCACAGAGCATTACAAGAAAGGTCTTCACCATACAATGCAAGGAAGGAACTTAGGGCAATTTAGAGTTCACATGGTGTAACAGCCACAAGAGAATGGTCAAATAGAGAGCTAATGTTCAAAAAAACTTTGTAGGCAAACACATGTTCAGGTACTGCATACAGGGAAGACAGTGCTTATATAGAAAAATATAAGCACTGTAAGGGATTCAAAAATTACTCAGATTTCAATATTTCATTATGTGTTTTTTCTCTCTTAAAATGTGATATTTGTGCTTTATGTAGGAAAGTTACGTAATGTGAGTAGGTCTGACAAATAAAGGAAATTGTACTGTCTGTAGTAACACAGGAGAAGACTTAAAGGATCAACTTGTTGTTGTTCTTAGGCTGTTCTAGCTGGTGACTTCATCCTCTCAGCTGCTTCTGTAGCTTTAGCACGGATTGGAAACACTACTATCATCTCTGTTCTAACTCAGGTGATTGAAGATCTGGTGCGTGGTAAGGTCTCTTCCTATTTTTATCTTCCCATTTGCTTGCCTAACCAGTAAACCCACAAATAAGACCTCCCATCTGTGCAACTTTTTAGGTGAATTCCTCCAGCTGGGTTCCAAGGAAAACGAGAATGAGAGATTTGCTCACTACCTCGAGAAGACTTTTAAGAAGACGGCGAGTCTGATAGCGAACAGTTGTAAAGCAGTATGTACGTCTGTCTCTTCTGAAGTTAACACACCATACTGTAAGCTTCACAGCTAAACTCCTAGTATTGCTGTTTGCTCTGGAGACCCTCCAAAGCAAACTCTTGAGATGGTATTCTGCCAGAATGTGGATGGGCTTGAGATTGTAAATTTTATCACAATTCAGCTGTGTAGCCTGCAATATTGGTTTTCACTTTCTCTTTGCATTTTTTATTTATACACAGATTTATTGTTATTCTCAATTGAATCAAAATAAGGTTCAAATAATCAAAACAGTGGGAGTCTTCAATTTATTAAATTTTGCAACTTTGAGACAGTGGTTTTAAACTCATTTGATCATTTTTGAGCCTATAATTTGATTTTCAATCTTCTTTGACATCTGGCCCTACTCATTGCTGCTGAGTGAGACCTTGAGTGGTAACAGTGAGAGGAAACAATTCCTAGAATCAGAGAGTATGCTGCATTGGAAGGGGCCCATCAAGATCAAGTCCAACTCCTGTCCCTGCAGAGGACACCCCAAGAGTCACACTATGAGCCTGAGAGGATTGTCCAAACACTTCTTGAAGTCTGTCAGGTTTAGTGCTGTGACCACTGCCCTGGGAGCCTGTTTTAGTGCCCAGCCACCCTCTAGGTGAAAATATTTTCCAGATATCTCTACATCACATTGTAAAAAACTAGAAGCATGTACTTCTTGATTTGTCTGGGGGTTTTAATTATCAATTGCTTTATCCAACCCTGTCACTTGGTTCTCTTACTTGATTACAAAATGATCCAATTCAAGATTATGTTCTTACTCAAAAATAGATGTTCAGTTTTAGTGCAGGAAGTGGAGGAGGTGGGTATTAATCTCACCCCAAAAGAGAGTTTTGTTTATTCTCTTTAGTGAAGGCACTATAGCTGATGGATTCTATAGCAAGAGGGAGTTCTAAGAGAATTAGACTAAAAATCTGTGCTAGTGTTAATCATCTTCTTTTGTTCTCAGAGAACTGTACATTTGTGCAACAGACAGCAGTTGACAATTGCTTATATCAAAAAGATCACATGGAATGAGACATACAGATTTTGAGGGAGGGAAAGTATCTTTCATTCCAGTTAGAGGAACGAAATTAAGTCTCCTGGATTGCTCCTATTAATGGCAATATGACCCTGACAGTTTTCTTTTGCAAGTCTTCTTTTATATCAGTAGGCACCTGGACTTGTAAAGAGTATCACAGAATTCTGCTACCCCAGAAAAACCATACACAAGTTTTAATATTCATCTTGACAGTCTGCTGAAAAGAATCTTTGCAGATAGAAGAATTCACCTTCCCACTGGGTGGAGTCTCCTTACAAATGTGCTATATTGAGCTTTTTCCTTTTCGTGACTTGCAGGAGTTAAGGATCTAAGCACTTCCCTCAAGATTGAGGCTGTGATGCTGGTGAAGGGGTGTTTGGCTGCTTTTCTTCTAGTGGCTGGTCTGAATTGTTCCATTGCTGAATTGCTGGAATTTTATATGCTGTAAACTTTGTGTTAGAAAGGAAAACCGAGAGAGAAGGTCTGTCTTCATGGCAAATCCTTACTTGCTGCACACAGTACCAATGAGTTGAATATGAATGTATGTTTCCCTCAGTTTCTTTCTGCATGGATTAGGAGAGCTCTACTGATAGCAGTTAAAAGGGATTTTTTTTGTTTTGTTTGGGATTTGGGGGATTTTTTTGTGCATGTGGGTGTTGAGATATTTTTGTTTAGATGGCTGTGGCTACTGAGGAAATGGAATCAGAAGGGAGTTCTGTTTTATGTAGCAAAAATGATAAGCTGGATCATCTGTTCTAACTTGAAAGGAAATTCAGTTAGGGAATCTAGAGTATTCATATCTTATTTTCAGGGACAAAACTAAGAGGAGAGCTTATGGGTTTTAAAAGCAGTTCTGTTCCTGTTAATGATAGGAAAAAACTGATTTGTTGCTGTGGTTAAATAAAATGTAAGTATTAACTGGTAAGAAGATGTCAAACAAGTTCAGGTGGCACCTTAGAATTCCACGGTGCCGTGCTTTTAGAGATGGAAGAGTAGAGTATTCCTGGAAAAATGTCTAAATGACATACACTGTAATTGATACATTCTGTACCACCAAAGCATTACTGCATTTAAATCAAAATCTCTTAAGTTAGGACTTAGGGACAGAACAGTCTGTTCAAGACGTTAAGAGCCATCCCAGTACTAGGTTTATTTCTGCAATAGTTCTGCATGGGGGAATGTTACCAAAGTTTCAATCAAAGTGTATCGTAAGAGGAAACAGTGGCAGATGGCCCAGAGTCATTGAAGCCTTAGTTACTGCAAGGCATTTTTCAGAGAAACATGAGGTGACTTTAGTTCAAGAATTCAGAAACAATAAAGCTGAAGTGGAATTTCTGTTTAGTCATCAGGCCAGCTGGAGATAGCAAAATAACTTGAGCAGTTTTTCTGTCTTTTTTAAGCCTTGCTGTAATGTGAGTTCCTGAGCCTCATAAAGCTGTTTATATTTTGCATGGTATACTTTCACATGAGGGATTAAATTGTGCTTGCTTTGAGGTAAGTGTAAAGGTGCAGTAGAGATTCTTGATTTCCGTATTGAGAGGAAGCCTGTTCCTCCACGTGTAAGGCAGGGCTGTGGAAGGGACTGAAGAAACCAGTGCTCTGCAGCTCTGGATCTGCCTGTGAGCTCCTCCAATAACCAGTCCTTAGTTTGGTGTGTGCACAGGGCTCCATCAGAAAACCCTACCAGCGTGTGGAACTGGTGTCTGGGAAAATAAGATCTCTGACCCCCACCAGCACAAGTGAATCCCCCAGCCCAACCAGGCCTGCAGGCTGCAGTAATGTCCAATGGCAGATGTAATAGCATCAGTAGTAGCAGGTAGTATGGTGAGCCAGTAAATCTCCTTACTTATTATTTAAAATACAGTAAGTCCTTTGGGGGTATTTCTTTTGCTGTGAAAAGGATTAGAATAAATATATCACATATATTCAGGAAGTACAACTCCGCATACCAAGTACTTGGTTAACCTGTTAAAATACTAATTACTTGAGAAAAGGTCAAATGCATGAAAATGCAGACTCAGGACAAGATAGTTGTCTGCCTCGTGTAGACATCTCCCTCTTGCAGGGATGCCTCCATCAGCCCCTCCTCAAGAGTGGTTCCCAGGAGGGTTTGAGGAGCCCGGAGAAGTCGGCGGCATTCCCGGCAGCAGTGGAGGGTGAACACGGGGAGGGTGCATCGCTGCCAGCGCAGCAGCACGTGCGGGGCAGTGGCTGGGGGACCACAGGGCTGGGCTGCCTCATACAGGACACACACGGGCACTCTGCAGGGAGTTCAGCGAAGGGCCGCCGTGAGGGCAGGGGCTGGAGCAGATGATGTGCCAAGAGCTGGTTTGAGTCTGGAGCAGGGAAGACAAAGGGGGAATCCTCCTACCGTCTCCAGCTTGTAATTGGAGGGCATAGAGAGGATGGAGAGATGTGCAGTGGAAGGACCAGTTGTACTGTGGAAAAGTTCAGTTAGGCTTGAGGAAAAATTTCTCCATGAGGTTGGTCAAACATTGCAACAAGTAGCTCTGACAGAATGTGGGATTCTTCATCCTTGGAGATGCTCAGAAATCAGCTGGACAGTGCTCTGAGAAACCTGATCTAACTGAAGTAGTCTCCTTTGAGCAGATGACTGTCAGAGTTTCCTTCCAACCTAAACTATTCTGTGATTCCCCCTGGAAAGAGGAGCACTGCTCCTGTCTAGAAAAACAGTGGTGGATGAGCCAGGAATGAGAAGGCAGGAACCTGACTGCTTCTGGAGATGGGCATGAAGGGGAGGATTTTAGTGTCCATGGAGTCCACAAATCTAGGAGTGCAAGGACAAACATCTCTTGTAGCGTTTATTTGAGCTTATTCTGGCCCAGCAGCAGGTTTTCCTCTCTGACCTACAGAACACTGGTAGAGATGCTCAAGTGCTTTCAACTTCAGCTGCCCTATTGTTACATATTAAATATCAGAGCAGGATGTTATCTACCCAGAGCTGAGCATGTATTTCATGGATGTGAAATTCAGTAGAGGCAAAATTGGTTTATAGTCTCTCATGTAACAGAAACAACTCTTTTTTTGCAAAAAGTGCGTTTGAAATAACACCAAGCAGATTATCTTCCTTTGCTGAATTCAAAGAACTTTTCTAAAGAACTTGTTCCACTTGGTATTAGGAAGGATTTTTCATCATGATTTAGTGGAGGACAGGCCTGAATTCTTGCAAGATTAAATTTGTCATGAACCAGTCATACCTATTTGGGGAGCTCTAGAACGTTTTCAAAGGGGGAGTTTTATCATTTAAACACATGTCACTGTATTGACTGGGTTATCCTGATTTGAATTTGCAAATGCATGCTTATCCCAGAACATTATCCCAGTACAGCTCCAGTTAAACACGTGGGAGTGACAGGCTGCCTGGCTGCAGCCCGGCCCGTGTCCAGCTGGGGGCAACAATCTACAAGAGCAGTTTGAGAAAAATGCATCCTGAAGGAGCTGCCAGGTACACACAACCCAGTTGTTGCAGGTTTATGATGTGGTCATGGTCAGAGAGTTGCTCACTTGAGGATGACTGGCAAAACAAATCTCCTGAATTTTTAATTTTTTTTTTTTTCTTTTTGGGTCTATGAACAAGAAATGACCTTTCAGATTAAATGAGGAAGCTCTTTTCTTTACTTAGGACTTCCTCTCACCCTCTGCCAGCTCGTGCCCACTCTGACCCTTTGCCATTAACCAGGATTTTGTCACTGAATTCCTTATTTTAATCCTCCACGTGGAATGAAATGTGGTGGTAGGTAAGGATTTTATTGGAACAGGGTAGATGCAATCCCCCTGCCATGCTGATATTATGTGATTTATATTACAGAAGCAACCAAAAGTTTGCATGGCACAGCAATAGGTGTTAGGTCTTTGGGCAAATATTGCTATTTAAGAGACAAACATCCAAAGGAGGATAAAAAGGCTAAATGTTCTACTTTGATAGTCCCTAGCAACATCTATTTAAAGATCTCATATTTGCAGTTTACTGTGTTTAATAGCTTTCAGGATTTTGTATGATTATTAGAGATAAGTAGCATTATTGTTCTGCTATACTGTCCTCTTTTAAATAAAAGTGGGGAATGTATGATACTGTTAATTCCTCAGTCATCCAGATTCCTCTGGAGTTTAGTTATTATCCACAGATGCAGGTTATGACTGGAAAGTGTTCTGATGCTCAGATATGAAGTGCACTGATGCATGAAATAATCTCTCATTTTGTGCAAGTTGCATCACATTTGTTAGGATAAAATGTTTCTTATTTCCATCTTCACGTTCACCTTCAAAGGTACTGCTGGACGCGCTTTTAGTTTGTGGTTGGCTTTGGGGTTGGAGGGGTTTTTTATGATCCTACCTTACATAGTCTTAAAGAGGAATTGTTTTTTATATATAGATATATATACACACACACATACACACACACACACACACACACGTATTTTTATATTGTATGGTTTTCCTAGCATATATTTTTAGTCTTAAGTGAAATGTATCTTCACTCCTTGCATTAGTCACAGCAGATTTGGAATGCCTACAATAAACCAGGGTGGATTTTTGTCCCCTGTTCCTGATTGGATTGTTGAAGATTGAAATAAATCTGAGTATTTAAATTTAACCAACCTCATTTTGCAAAATGTATAATCAGTACATAAATGCAAAAAGCATAAATGCCCTTAGTTTGAGGTAAAATACTAATTCTCAAACCTTAGTTAGTGTCCTCTATTTTAGTTTTATGGAGTTCATTCAGCAAAATTTCTGTCTCTCAAGCAGCTGATTGTACACTCAAGTAAAATGTTTTGTTTACCTCAGTTTAGAGATACCTTTGTCAGCTTGGTGTGCTTTCTTCATTGGCTGCCTTTTCTTTGCCACTAATTATCCCTCAGTATCTTTGTCTGCAAGCTAATTAACTCATCTTCCTGAGCAGGTCAGATACAGTTAACATCACCTTAAAAATAATCTTCCTTATCTCAACTACCTCTTCTGTACTGGGTTCAACACATCCAGCTTCGTGATCTCTTATGAGACATGTTATGTCCATTTATCTGTTATCTGACCTCCAATTATCCCCTGGCTGATTTATATATGTAATTAGCTTAATTTCCCCATCACGGGACTGTATATGACTACTGCCCTGCATGTGAAGTGCATGCACATTTCTTCTCTCTTTATCCTTGCATTATAATTTCTAAGCCTGATAAATATTTAATGAAGCTAATCTCTTTGCAGACTTGAATGTAGTTTTAATACTGCACTGCTGTTCAGCCTTGTTTTCTAGTTAGCTTGGCTAGTTGTGTGTCTCCATGAACAGAGATAAGCCAGAATGTGCCCGAGTCAGCTTTTTTTGGCCTTTCCCAGATCTGTCCTTCCTGTGCTGGCTGTGTCACACCTATGGTCAGGGGCTAAAAGTGGATTCTAACTAAAACTTTCTATTTACTTGGAGTTTTTGTCTTTTCAGGTTTCAATTCTAGGCTGCCCTGACCCCAAAGTTCATGAGATTGCATACCAGTATGGAAAAAACGTTGGCATAGCTTTTCAGGTAGTGTTTTTGTTGAACTAAATGGAATCTAAAATTTAAACTTCTCCAAAGTGCCTTAGAAATCAAAGTGGGCTGTCTTAATCCTTCCTACAAATCTTGTCTTTAACAAGGATTATTCTGTATTTAGCTCTAATTTTTAAAAGAGAAATTTTAAATAATCTGAATGTTTATTTTTTCCAGCTGATAGATGACGTGCTGGATTTTACATCATGTGCTGACCATCTGGGGAAACCAACAGCAGCAGATCTCAAGCTTGGATTAGCCACAGGCCCCGTCTTGTTTGCTTGTCAACAGGTAAGTTAGCAGGAAGCTGTTTCCTCAAAGTAAAAAGTGTAAACTGCTCCTCACAGGACCAGCTGAAACACATCAAATCTCCAGTGTCAGTGATGAGCATGGCCTGGGCACATGGGACAGATCAGTGTTCAACATCAGATGGATTCTGTGTGTGCACACGAGTTCTGTCAGGCTGAGAAACACCTTCCTGCACAACTCTCCTTACTGTTAGGCTCTTGTAGGCATTCAGAGAGTTTTAGAACTTTTTTTGTAGGTTATTCCTAAGTAGCTTCTTGCTTGTATTTTCTCTGGAGACATCTTGTTCTTCCCAGAATGTATGTAGGCTTTTTTGCCTTGTTCTGGGCTTTGTATCCATCTGGGGCCAAGAATTGAAATCTCTGCCTTGCATTTGGGTGGGTACCTTTATTTATTGGATTTGATCTCTTCATCTCTGTGTCCTCAAATATTATCCAGTTACAAACATGAGTCTGAAGGTTGGGTAAGAGAAAAGGGAGTGTCATAAATAATACAAGCTTAAAATGGGTCAAGATTTTCAGTGCCTTAAAAATTATTTGGAGGAGCAGAATGAAAACAGAAGTGTGAGCAGCATGAAGAGAATATTAAAATTGGTGCTAATCCATAAATGGGAGAGAAACTGGTTTAATTCCTTGCCCAAGTGTCTCGTTCACCAGAGGCAAGCAGATTTGGGACTTAAAAAGCAGTCCTTCCTACCAGGCTTCCCAGTGTGATACAAAAACTGGCACAATTAGTTCCAGCAGAGCTCTCATCTATGATCTCTCAGTGGAATTGCTTAGAGCTTGACATGGGAAAAGTTCTAAATAATTAAAAAAACCCCAACAACTTCTACATTTACTTCCCCCTCTTAAAGGGCCTGGGGTGGGGGGAGGTGGAGCATACACATCTGTTTGCTTCCTTATCCTTTGGGCATTTACAAAGATCTGTATCTCAGGGAAGCACTGAGTATTGGCCAACTGGCAAAGGAGATGAATGCATATTGAGAACAACCTTCTCCATGTCTTCACTGTCTCCCCACATACTCATCTGGGGGTTCACAAGCGTGTTCTTGAATCATTATTTCAGAATTGTGTCATCAGCAATTGGAGCTGTCCAAAGAACAATGAGACACTCAGGGAGACAGAGGGAATGGAATTGTGAAACTGTTCTTGTGTGTGCTAAAGCTATGTGCAGAGGGAAACAAGGCATGTTGCAAATACCCAATTTTGGCAGAGAAATGGGTGTCATTGATTGTCTTGTGGGTGTTGAATATTCCAGTTTTTAAATTAAAACTACTCTTTAATAATTTGTTTGGGTTGTCTGTCTCTGACTTTGAACTTCATCTCTTTTAATTAGCTTTACAAGATAAATTAGTTCATAATACAGAAATACAAGAAAAGAAAATCCATCAGTCCTATTTTAAAATCTTGTTCTTTGTAGGTCACTTTTAAATGCTTTTCCTTATTTATATCTTTGATAGACAGGAAGTACACATTTTTGCATTGAAAAATAACTTGACCATCTTATAAAGTTTTCTGCATTAACCAGAAGGCTTCTTTGCTGGAAATTTCCTGCTGTTTTCAAGAAACTGGAAGAACAATACTACAGACTTAACTGATATATGAAGCACAAGTGCTAAGAAAATGTGGAGCTTCAACAGACACCTGTGCTGCTACTGAAAGATATTTCATATATTTGTATGTGAGAAAAAGAGTCAGGAGCCAGGACCTGAAGACAGTCCAAAGTGTAATTATTAATTATAGGCTGTCTTTTCAGATTAGTATTGCTGCCATCCTTTCATGCAGCTGGTACTCCTCAAGTTGTCTTCCTGACAAACATTCGTTAGTTTTTAATGTGCTCTGGATCTTCACTGACAGATGCCTTTTCTTCCTATCCTCTCCCCTCCCTGTGAAATACCCCTTTGTGCATTAGAACATTAAGGAGAAAAAAAAGGTTTAGCTTGATATAAAACCTATTTACTCAGTAAAGTTTGCTCACTCAGTTAAAAAAAAAAAACCACCCCATTACCCCATTTATTTTTTAAGGAAATACACTAGTGTATGCTAATTCTAAAGCTCTTCTTAAACTAGTACAGCTGAAGAATGAGGGTTTATTTGTATTATAAGCATTCCTGTCAAATGCTGATGTGTTGCCCACTAAATATGCAGAGTTGCTAATAACAGCTCTGCCTTACAAGTTTGGGGATTTTCATGTCCTTTAGTGCTTAAATATAAAAAGTGATCCCATATGCATCCTATATAATTGTAAATATGAATAATGTGAAAACTGCATGAACACTACAATTGAATTGTCATTACCTGGGAAGGAAACTAGGATCTAGAAAAAGCCATGACTTTCTTCTTTTAGATAAAGTATGAGTCACCACTGAACTTGTGAATGCATCTCAAGACTGTATGAGTAAGAGGAAAATGTCGCAGCACTGAGGGTGCTACATGTTTGTACCTGAACAAGGCTGAAAGCTGCAGTTGCAGGACCAAAGGTGTGCAAGGAAAGCAGATCATTGTTTACACGTGTACAGCCATAAAATCATCTTTGTTTGACTAATCTTTTCAGGCAAGATGAACAAACAGCTCTTTCCCCTAAGAATTCTTTTATGGAGTAGCTACCTTGAGTTGTGGCCTTATTTTGTTAAGCACTAGGTTTTTCTGTTTCTAGGCTGTCTGAAGAAAGGCTGTATATTTAGATAAGTGATGCGGTTTTTCTCAAGACAACTGACTTACCTACTTAATTTGTAGGGAATTGAGCATGCAGTGCTAACTACAAATGCTACGTGACTGAAAACAAAATACCTTATAGTTGTCTTTTTTCTCTTATTAAATACCAGCACAATGGAAAAAGTTAAGAGGCTATAACAGTAAAAGTTACCACGAGGGGGTTTTACAAGTTGAACTGTGCATTACTGCAACAACAAACATCCTGGGTTCTTTTGTACATGTGGGGGCAGAGGTGCTTCTTCAAGGAGTGCCAACACTAACCATCATTTGCGACAGAAAAATATCTGATGCAGATTATACACCAGATAGTAGCCACATCTGAAATTACCACACTGGAGGATCTGCTTGACATGATAAAAGGGCAGGTGCTGACTTCTGCTACCAACTGGCTACAGCCAGCAGAGCCAGATGGTTGAAGTTTTAAATGCTTGGGCTCTGCTATACTATAGTCCTGTGCAGAGTGCAAGTATGAACCTAAAGCTGTACCTGTACCAACTACAGTGACAGGGGAAGAGGGCTGTACCTCGTTGTCATTCTGACCTTAGCATGGCAGGCACCTACATGGAAAACAACTCCAAAGCCAGTACAAACCCTTCTCCTTTTGTGCTTAGTTTCCAGAAATGAATGCTATGATAATGAGGAGATTCAGTAAGCCAGGAGATGTTGAACGTGCACGGAAATATGTGTTGCAGGTAAGACTGATACCAAGTATTTCTGCTGTCCCTGCTGCTCAGTCTGAAATTCACTGTCTCTCAAGTAAAATAGCAAGGCTGCATTGACAAATACCTGCTGAGCAGCATGCAATGTACAATACCAAGTTAGAACTCCTCAGCTCTCCTACTGGCGGTGTTCTAGCAGAAGTGCTAGATACTGAAGAGCTTTTTTTTCCTTTTCTTCCCTCCAAGAGTATAAAATCCACATAATAATAAGTAAAAAGCTCATGCATGAAATCAGTTCCTTCAGCTGGGGCGTAGCTGTATCCAACAGCTGGTATAAGTGGCATATAATTACCAGTCAGTCTTGTAACTGCAGTGCACACCCCATACCAGTTTTAATTGACTGTGGTCTAAAAAGCCTGAGTAATGGTCTGTGCAAAATTAATACCTATTTTTCAGAATAGCATGGGGTTTTTGTACATCTGTTTTTAGGGCAGGAGGGGAAGGGATAAACCATTAGTTTCTAGTTCGTTATTACTACCAGTGCTATTTTTTAAGTACATTTATATTTAGGATGGATGAGCTGTAGTACTTTGACAGTTTGGGGAAGGTAGGTGGGCTTCCCTGATTACAGAATGAATCCTCTTCCTTTCCCCTTCAGAATATCACATGTTAGGGTACTCACTGACCTTAAAACTTCCCCCAGTGACTGGATGAGGCAAAAGGCAGGAGGAGGCTGATCAGTTCTCCGTTTCCCCTCTCTGTCTCCTTCCATCAGAGTGATGGTGTGCAGCAAACGACCTACCTCGCCCAGCGCTACTGCCACGCCGCGACGCGCGAGATCCGCAAACTGCGGCCGTCCCCCGAGAGAGAGGCCCTCGTGCACCTGACAGAAATGGTTCTCATGCGAGACAAGTGAGAGAACTCCTTCCACTCCTTCTGGCAGCTACTTACCCGACTGTGCCTAAATTTATTTCAAAAGTTACTTGCTTCCAACACAAGCTACCAAAAATTATTTTTTTTAAAAAAAACAACCTTTTCTTTTTTTTAAGTTCTACTTTTTTTTTTAAAAACAGAAGTTTAAAGTGTTTTACTGCAGGAAGCCATGAAATTCAGAGCAAATCAAACTGTGGTGTACAATTGTTTTAGAGGGGGCTATTGATTGTGGGGGATGGGGAAAATGTTTACATGTTGATGCACAAAGGCCACAATGAGAATAAATATAAATCAGTGTATGAAAACTGAAGCTGTTCCAAATTTCACTTGTTTACACTAATAAACAGAGCACACATGTACAGGAGCTGGTAAACTCCTGTGAAGAGAGATGGTTTGGATGCTTCCCTGGCTGTTTAATGAAAGCACCTAGAATTCTATGTAGAGATACTGGTTTGCTGTAAAAGACTACATCTGGATTTTAATTGGTTATCTAAATCAATGAGTTCCAATTCATGCTACTGGTGGCAGTTAACATGGTGCAAAATTTGAGATTGCTACCAAAAGAATGCTTTTGTTTAGAAAACAGAAAGCTCGGTATTTCTAACTCACACTAAAAATGAATGATTCACCAGCCAGTCAGACCTGCAACTCCATCACTTTCCATCACTCATTTATAGAATATATTCAGTACCAGCCTAGAAGCCGCCTTTGAAGTCCCAGACACATTCCTCTCACAGTAATTACCTGGTACTACCACATTCCTTCTCAGGTTATTTCAGCCACAGAATCTGTAGAGCAGGGAAGCACACCCTCTCTGGCTCTCTCTGCCTGTGATCCCTTCGCACAGTGGCCAAGTTCCTGTCACATCTATTCCCTGGGTGCTATCTGGAGGACAGCCTGCTCCCTCTGCTCAGTGGGGCACGTCACAGAGCCACACACAGAGACTGTTCCCACACAGACCTGTCAGGTACACATGGTGTCCAACCTACTGCATCCAGGTAACTAGACTCAATCAAGAACTCTCGCTAAAATTAAATGTTGGCAGAAAAGAACTTCTAAGAGTATGTATAAGTGTGTAATTCAGATTTCAGATCTAATTTATTTGCCCTCTGTCGGTGATAAAGTCATGTTACAAACATTTGCTTTTTAGTACATTGCCTGGGATAACACAGCCATGATTTTGCTACGTTAGCATTCCACACTTCTTTGCCAAGCCAACCAACAAAGTAATGGACAAGACCTTTGGTTCACTTATATATTTATGAATGGAAAAAGTCATAATGTAAATTTACTCATTAAAAAAACTTGAGTACAAATTACACATACATAAGACCACCCATTTTTTGAATCACATGGACACCTTAGACCCAAACAACTCATTGTAATAGACTTTAGTGAGAATACTCCAGGTAAAGATTACAACAATTGGAAGCATCTTGGATTTTTAAAAAAGTATATTTCAATACATAAGTTTGTATGCATGCTTTAAACAAATATAGTTCAAGAATGAGCAAAGAGTCTAAACAAAAAGTAATATGACCAGCACTAACATTAAACTTCTCATCCAGGTTTTAATATGTTAGTCTAACGTAGTGTTAGTTACCATGCTGTACTGAAAAATGTAATGGCACAATCTGATCATGGTTCATTAAATATTATACCCTACTTCCCCATAATATTTAGGCTGGTCATAAAATTAACAATGCATAAGTAAATAAGTATAACCAGTTATAGACAGTTGCTTGTTTTACAAATTGCCATCAGGTAAGACATACTGTCCCCAGAGACTCAGAGATGGACATTCAATCATACCATTAAAACAGTATGGCCTGAAGAAATGGGCACAATTTTTTGAAAGTATATTAAGACAATTCTGCTAGCTTTTAGTTACCCCTTGTAAATAATCATGGTATGACTTGAATACAAGACCAAACTTTGAAAAGCAAAGGATTTTAATCGGCATAGTGCATGATTGATTCAACGTAATTCCCAGGAAACAAGCCAGTTACTCGATTGCAAACTCCTTCATACCAGCCGTCATCGTTCTTCTTTATCACATAAATGATTGCACCCTCCATAAACGACAGCTCGTCGTCTTTGTCCTTTGTATAGTCATATATAGCAACAACTGTGGAATAAACAGACACATTTAGTGTTTTATTAATAGCAACAGTATTAAAAAACAATTGTACTTCAGAAAATGTTAAAAGATTAGTTTGCTATCGTGGGCTTTTCAATAACGAATTCATATGCTTTTCCTGTTGAACATTAAGCCCAGAACATGGAAATTCACTTTCCTTGCAACATTAGGTAGCAGTAAGAAGTGGGTGGTGACTACACTGAACACTCAGTTAAGCTGTTGACAGAGAAGTATGTCTGACTGTGACACAGTCAAGTGGAGCTTATGGACACTTAAAAGCTGAACTAGGGAATAACTGACTTGTGGGGTACCCATTTCTGATCAGATTACCTCAAAAGCATGTGGATCCCTTCATATGAATCTCTTGATTAGAAGATGGCTAAAAAAATTTTACAGAAATCATTCCTGAGGCCCCTGTTTGCACCTCCGTGTGGCCTTGCACACATCGCTGCTAAAGCCATTGCACACAAATGAATGGTCTTTCCTACAGAGCTTTATGTCATAAGGAGTTCTGGCATTACTTTTCAAGGAGCTGCACTGAGGGCAAGTAGGAAAGTTACTGAAGAAGAATGTAGAAGCAACATCTGCTATTTTTCGTGAGCTGCTTGGTGAATACTTTACTCTTACCAATATTCAACTTGCTGTGTGCCATTAACAAAGCAGAGATTTCCCCAAGGAAACAATGTTGCCACCACCAATACTGGAGTTAAAAACTGCTGCTGTGAATATATAGACTTCAGACATCACAGCCTTACCCTTCAAAAGTTAATATGGATTTATGCAATTGATCAGCTTTATGAATTCCAAAAATCCACAATTTTACACCTACATATATTCTCAGATATCTGATGTCTTAATGCCTAGCAATGATGTGCTGCATCAGTTATTTTCATCCCATGGGTACGTCCTGCACACAGTCCAGCTCTGAGTGAAGATGGAACACAGGAGCTCTGCCACCAATATCACAGGTACCCAGCCCCATTTCGTATTCGCTACAGCACCAGCCAACTCACGAGAAAACTGGCAGCACTGGTGCTGACAAAATGGTCAGTGCCACAACACAGACACCTCCACAGGCAGGAAATCTGCTTCTCCATTATTCATGGGAAGAGATGTTTACTATGTGAGTTCATACCTAAGCACAGTTCACAGTCTGCTGATCTGGAGTCACTGATAAATCTCCAAGGAGCCCTCTGCACATTTTATAGTTCAAAGTCTAATAATCCACTCTAGTCATCTAGTTTGATGGGATAAATACAGCTCGGAATTTCTGTCCGTTTTGCAGCAGTTTGTAGATGACTGCCCAGCAATCCTGAGGTAGGTACAGACAGTCCAGTTCACCAAAGATGAAAGCCAATCCAATTTTCATCTGCTTCTCGTGAAGAAGCTTGCTTTTTCATCCGTTCTAGAATGCTTGAAGGTATTTTATAATTTGTCCAAAGAAGGATTATGTCTTACCACATCAGGTGTAGACACAAACTAAGGAAAGCATGGCTTGAGTTCTGACTTAGGAGGGACAAAGACTGTTTTCCTCAGACCCACGCTAAGTCCTTCATTCCCTTCAGATACCATTGATCCTCCGATACTGCACTAACACAGCTGCAACACTTCTCTTACCTTTCTCTATATAGTTTTTAGGTGCCCAAGCAGGATCTCCATCTGCATAGGGATCGCTGTACTGCACAACAGCAGCCTCCTCATCCTCATAATCCACGGGGGGTGGAGGTGGAGGAGGAGGAGAGTCATCAAACATCGGCATCTCATCGGGAGGCGGCGGCGGGGGAGGAGTCGGGCTATCAGCAACTAGAAACATTTGGAGACTATTGTTTTTACTTAAATCAAGACAGTGTGGAGATGCAAACAAACCTGAGGCTGTACACTGTAAATAAAAGGGCTGGGGGGACAACACACAGCATGCACTATAATACCATGCACTGATTAGAAACAGAGGCTTTTTATTAACAACTACAACACACAACTATACTTGTTATTAGTGGTCAAATCTATGTATAGATGCTACTAGAGTCAAAGCACATGCTGCGGGGCATAAGCTGAACATCAGCAGAGAGGAAAGCTTCCTGCTCCAATGTCCATGCGCTGCAGCGTTAGCTATGGAGGACTCCGAGTGGCACCCTCTGAGCCAGGCAGCAACAGGCCTCTGACTGGGCCAGCAGCTTGATTGCTTTTTAACAAGTCCTTTGTCTGTAATAGTCACTTTAATTTACTTCTGAACACTGCTTCCTTGGATTCCTTCGCTCTCAGAGCTAGCAGTAGGGAACAAAAAGATCTGGTGTGGATCATAACAAGGTGGATCATTCCCTTTTTTAAGATTTAACCAGGTAAGAGGAAGCCAAGTAATCCTTCTGCAGAAGAAAAGCTTTGTACAGATCCTTATCTTGCAGACAGCTTGTGTGTGCACACATTCAGGAGTCAATTAATAAATTGAAAACTACGACGGGCAGCTGCTGCTTGTAGGGAAAAAGTGCTCAAGGAATTAAATGTATAATCCAAAATGTCAAATCCCTGCCCTGAGATTCTCCCATCAGCAAAATTACAAGTTGCTTTGGGAAAGGGAAGAAGAGAAAGGCATTATGGTACAAATCACTTTTAAAATCGGTTCATTAAATTAGTTTCCAGTAACGCTGACAGCAGCTGGCAGCAAAATACAGAGATGGCACACTCAGATGCAGGACATCAAGTCACTTTATCCTACTCCTAGGGAGATGTGGTCCACTACACATGGACCTGGGTGTAAGCACTATAAAGCCACAAATTACTGAAAGGAAGCTACTGTTACTAACATCAACTTGGTTACGTAGCAACACAGATTCATTTTCAAGAGATCTAGGATTCTGCACACTGAAAACATAGGCTGAAAACCACTGCTCTAGGCAGGGTTTGATGGAACAAGGCATCAGGCCTCAGAATGTGCAGCTCTAGCACAGAAATTTTTAAAAGAAAGTCAAGCAACGGAGAAAGAACAACACTGCACTGAATGAAGCTTTAACTACTGATAGTTACAATGGCACAGGAGATTAGAAATAGGTTTTTTCTTTGCTTGAACGCTTTTTACTTTTGGGGGGTCACTACTCCAGTGTTGACTTAACCTTTGCTCTTCAGACCACGCCCCTGACGAGGGACTTGGGCACAGCTCCCATGTCCTGTCTGGGTCAGACTGGCTGCACTGGGACAGGCCTGGCACCTGCTGCCAGGGGCAAAAGGGGGCAGGGGCTGCCTCAGCCCGGGCATCCAGCCCACGCCCTTCCCTTGAAGAGCCAATTCTTTACCTGCAAGCCCAGCTCCTCTTCAACTTGACCAGCTGAGCTGAACACCCCACAGCTCTCTCCATCAGTAAGACTGGCTGCCACTGTATTAGTGATTCCTCTCCCATACAAAAGCCCATTTATGTCACTTGGAGACAGACTAGCAAAGTCCTTGGCGGAGTGAATGCTATGTCCTGCCCATTACTGAACAGCACTCACAGACAGGCTTCATTAATCCACCACAGACACATGACAACACCATTTATGAGTGGACTGGTTTTGTGCCACACTTTAGCACATCTTCCACAAAATGTATTTCTCCCCTAAATTTCTGTCTGCAGCCAGGGGAAAAAAAAACCAGAGTTGAAACAATCATTTGAGATCTTGAGAAATCCTTACCATATGAAATTTTAAAAAAAATTTTAAATGTAAAGAAAAGTTTTATTTATTCAACAATGAAGCTGCATATTTGAAAAGAAGGAAAGAGGGCAGGAAATGCAAGTGTGAAAGCACCAAGACATACTCTGAGATGCAGTGCAGAAACTGCCACCTTTATGGGAAACATTTAAAACAATTCGACTTCACATTTAAACAAAGGGAGAGAATGGAACAGAAAATTAGACAAGTGCTACTCCATTGAAGTATCCCCTCGCCTCTTGGACTTTAACCTAGACTCTTCCTGGTTCTAAACTTAGGACAGCATCACTTCTCCTAGAGGAGGGGAAAAAAACATACAAAAAGCCACTCTAAATGAGAAACGGTAAATGGGCAAGTATTTATATAGCTCCAAACTGAGATCTTCTCCTGTATATATTCCCATCCCTGTTCTTTAAATGGGGACCCGCAGACTCCTTTTGAAAGGACTGGGTGTGAGAGCACAGCAACTTATATCAAATCAGCTGTCCCTGAGCACCAGACACACTGGAAAACCTCTCTGGAGGAGATGCCCATGGTTTGGACACAGGAGAAAAAGAAAAGGCGTTGCATAGTTTCTAAGCCCTCTGTTCTTGCACTCTGAAAGATGTCCACAAGCAGAGGATGTTGCTTTCCAAATCCACAGATCTCTATGATAAAGAAAAGGCAAGTCTACCCACATGTCTTCCTAACACCAGAGACTTCTTGCAAAAAATGAGGCCGAGGAAAGCCTAGCACACAATGCCAAAACTCAACAACAGCCTCTACAGCCAGTTTTGCTGAGCGTACGCACAGGCTGCCACACACACCCCTGCCTCCGGAACGAGGCAGCAGCAGCTCCAAGCCATACTCATTATATAACTTTCCAACCCAAGGGACTATTAAAAGAAAGAAAATAAAGAACAATTCCTATGACCAGATTTCAAGCTTCAGCTACTTTGCTGCAGTCTCATTCACAAGTCAGCTTGCATTTTGCTGTTGCACGCACAAGTCAGTCTGTCCCTTTCACCTCCGCTCTCCCAAGGGCTGTGATATCTCCAGCAGGACAATGCTTGGAACAAGTCAGAAGCAGGTGTCAATTTTCTCAAGTTTATCTGCAAGTGAAGACATTCTGTAACCTTCATCTTCAGCAGGTTTACCTCTACACTTAGTATTTTGGAAAGGTTTGTCAACACAATTTTGTGGCACACTATTCCACATCAATGTGATTCTTACTGTTTACCTAGCACAGCACCAAAATACCTTCTTTTTGAATGAGAACCAGAGAGATGCCTCTGATCTCATGGGGAATACTCAGAACATGACCACTTAAAAGCTCTTATGGGAAGCTGAACAGCAGCAGTACTAAGACCTGGGGTCCCTAAATGGGCTGCAGCTATATAGCTAACTATGTAGTAGTAGCCCCTGAGATCCTAGCAAGCCTCAAAATGGTTCCCAAACACTTTTAAAAACACTCTTTATTTACTTCACGCTCTATCTACATCACATTTAGTCTGTTGTTTATAGAACTGCAACAAACTCCTACAGAAAAGCTATCCCCAGATCAGGAACATGACTTTACACCTGCACTAGCACTTGAGACAGTAACACTCACCTGAAAGGAATCAAGCAGTAATGGTAAAAGCAGAGTTACCAGTATAAACACCTTGCAGCACAGGCCACAGCTAGGGAGCACCTCTCACAAACCTAACAAGGAGAGCTATGCTGCAAGAAGCTCAGCAGGGAAATGGGCTAGAGAACACAAAGAAATGGAGAATGAAAGGCTGCCGAGAGGAGAGATGCCTTACAAGCTTCTTTGTAATGCATTAGATCTTAAGACTGCATGTTTTCAATTGACTGTACAGCTTCCTGAAAAGTGCTACAGTATTGGAATCAATGGTTACACATTACACATTCTGACAGTCTACATAAGCCTTTCTAATAAAAACTAATCAATTATCCCTAGTGAAAAAGGCAGGGTGATTCAACATGAAACTAGTGTTTTCAATTAAAATACAATTTTATATTCACACCAAACATATGCCACATTTCACACTGTACTTCTGTAATAAATTTGCAGTTCAGAACTTAAATGGGTCAGTAATAATCATGCACGTGTTATAAAATATTGAAGAGTGTGCCCTTCAGCTCCAATAGCATATTGACACTAGAATGCAAGATGGTATTAGCTTCTGGAAAAGGAAACAAAATAGAGTCTGACTTGCCAGCCATGCATGCTAGAAGAGAGTAGGCTCTACCCTTTAACAGCTCAGCTTGTCCAAACTTACTGTTTTCCTGCACCCTGGCCACGAAGCCTGTGAGAGGTATCTGTGGAGTCAACTGAGGCATAGGGGGAGGGGGTGGAGCAATAGAAACTGGTAGCAACACACACACCATATCGGGAAAGTCAAATGGACAAAGGAAAAAAAAAAGGAACAAACAAAAGCAGCCGTCAGTAACGAGGACCACAAAACAAAGTATGTAAAGAACAACAAGAACACACACACACAAGAACCTTCTTCAAGCTTGTGTTTCCAACAAGGCTGAATTCGTGGTTAGCCAATGGAGGATCAAAAGCAAAGCATGCCCGTGTTTAGCCAGGTAACAGCCGAGCGCAGGCTGCGTGTCTGGAAGCTCACAGGGTGCGTGTGAAGGTTCTTGCTCTGCCACACATTTTGTGTGCTTCACCTGGGGAGCACATAAAATTGAGCTTTTGTCTTGCTGCTAAATAAGGATTACTCAATTTAGTAGTTATCTTTTCAAAGTGAGCCTAGAAGAAGAGGTGATGTTTCGCAGGATTCTGGACTCCTTCTCTAAAATGAAAGTGGAGTGCTGCATCAAGTGCAGCAAAGCAGCACTGACGCAGAGCGAAGACAACTTTTGCAAGGGGCACAATGTTCCAGCATCAATACTTCACACACAGAGCACCTCCCATCCTTGTGCTCTGCTGGGACACAGGCAGTGGGCTAGTGCATTTTTTTTTTTTCTCAGAAAAAGGGACGTTGTTGCTTGATGGTAGAAAAAAATAGATGGGTTTAGAGCAGAGTGGAGCTTTACTAAGTCTTCTGTGGTGAGAGGGCACTCAGCAACCTGAAAGGCTGCCAAAGGCTTCAACAGCTCCGAGTGGCTACAGGAGCATGCAGAGCTCCTCAGGAAGCACTTGCAAGCTCATCTTCTCTGAAGTATGTGCTTATCTGGTGACTAATGAGACGTGTGACCACACCCGTGCTCAGAGATGCTGGGCTGACAGCCCAGGTGTTCAACTCTTCCCTGCACAGGTAGGGAAGAGGAATGGGAGCAGTAGAGCAAACCATTCAAACGATCAGCTCTGGCAGGCCATCTCCCCCTTAAGTGCAGGGAAACCCCACCCAGAAACTCAACAAAACATCAACTCATTTGTTTATACTGTGTCTCTTCTCAGCGGAATTTCTCTTGCACTGGAGCAGAGAAATTCCTATGAAGGTGGGAATTCAGCAGGGTAATCCAGTTGGAACCAAATTTGAAAGAGGTTCTGTACTTCCAAGTAAGCAACAGTTTTAAATAAAGCTGTAACTAAGATTAATGTTTGATGAATTAAAATGAAGCATTTAGTTCATTACAAAACCAATAATCAAATAAACTGTATGGGATAAATGATCAATAAAAGTGGGAGAACAAACAATGTCTCACAAAATTGAAGTAAACATCTAAGAAAAACCAGAATATTTGTTAGCATGAAAAGCAAAACCTTAAGGAAACATGGGACCTGGGTTTAATGTCAAGACAGTAGCACTAAAAAAAAAAATCACCAGTTACAGAAACAGAGGAAAACAGTTTCAAGTAGCAAAACACACCCATCAAAATACTGTTTAAAAAATGTTGACCACCAGTATTTTGAAAACACCAGAGAGGCTAGATTAAGAAACAGCACCTGCATTTGAGCAAAAAATTGCTTTGGACAAATGTAAACGTTCAGAAACAGTGGTGTGCACAGCATTTAAGACAACTGAACTATTCCCAGAAGTAAAATCCTTTTTTATTTAATGGAACGCAACTGTTCAAGCAGGAGGGAGTTTCTGTTGTTATGGTGAATTAATTTGGAGGAATAAGAACGTGGAGGAAAATGAAATGCTAGTATGGGTGAGCAAGAGTAGGAGGAAAATCAGGTTTGGAAAAAAAGAGAAGATACTGTGTTTGCATCTAAAAATGCTTTCTGACAAATGTAATGCTTCTAAACTACTCAGAAAACTTTTTACTTCAGTATCTCAAATATTTTAAAAGCATTCTTTTCTTAAGAATAAGTACACAACAGCAAACACTGGTCCAAAGAGATCTTGAACCCAAACATCAACATTTCTTTTCAAAAGAAATATTCGTCTGAAGTTTAAAGAGTTGGCATTCTGAACACTACCAAGAAAAAACATTATACAACTACCGCTCCTCAATGTGTATTTGATCAAAATTTATGGAAATGGCAAGAAAGAAGTTTCCTGATAGAGCTTTCTACCAGCAGCCAAGACCCTTATTTTGCAGATCTTTCTGCAGTGAACCTTGTCTGCCCTTTTGGGGTAGGCAGGCAGGAGGCTGCTGACTAAACCTGCTCACTTGCCCATGGCTTCCATCCCTTCCCTCATTCATGTCCTTCTGTACTCCTGCTAGTCTGAAAGCACAGAGAAGTTGTCCGCTAAAAGAGAGAGAGACTGAGCTCTTTAACAGTCAAGCTTAAAGATAAGAACAAAGGAGAAACCTGGAATCAGGAAAGGATTTAAGAAAGAGACAGAGACAGGGAGGAACTGTGTGACAGGAACAAGAGCACTGTGCTCAGACAGTATTCTTTTGCCACTATCCAAATAGTGAGGGGCTGTACTACAATCATATTAGGTCTCCTGCAAAAAACTCTGGGTTTAGTTTACGTTCTCCGAGCACACCTGAAAGTATAATGTGCCTATAATTAGACAGGCAATCCTAATAATTTCTTGTCATGACTAACAGCAAACAAGTCAGGGGGAAAACAGTATAATTGCATATAGTGCAATCACTGTACAATTTCAATATAGTTTTTCTTGTTTGTTTTTCCTTCTATTTCAGGTAAGAAAGCAGTAATGTCATTGATGCTTTTCATAAATTAATTAAAATGCCATGCATGCTTTTACAATCATTTTGCTCAAAACAGTTTGTGATTTCAGAGCTCAGCAGCTTACTTGAATTTTGAGAATAAAGAGGCCCGCCATTAACATGAGGTTGAGCAGAAAATGGGGCAGTCACAGAAGGATTCCGTCTGTATCCACCAGAAGATGCTGAAGAAGTGGTAGAGTTGTGTCGCGAGATTTGCCTGGTCATTGTGCCATACTGGGAACCAGGAGCTGAACCAGGAGCAGCTGAAAAGCATTAGCCAGAGGAACCAAGGAAAAGACTTAAGCAGAGCATTACTTGGGATAGAACGCGGAAAACAGAAAAAGTCTCAAACGTGGAAAATACTTGATTACAGTTCTTCAATAATTTAAGGTCAGTAACAGGCTATTAACAGAAAAACAAACATCCCTGTTATAATCAGTAATGAGAAAAAACACACAGGACATAAACCAACACTCATATAAAGGGCATTGAGAAACGTTGAGAGTACTTTGAGAGACTGGATTGGACTGGAAAATTGAATCCAACTCTTAAGTGTATCTCAATTATACTACATGCAATAATGCCCTTTATTAAAAAGCACACAGAAAAAAAACCCCACATTCTGCTCAAAACAAATTATTTCCATTGCAAACCTGAACTTGCTTCCAATCTAATATACAACAACACTAACAAAACAGTGAAACAAATGTCATGAGCTTCAGACACTTGGCACGTTCATTAATCATATTTGCTGGTTGTGCTTTTATATTGATGGAATTTGTACTAACAAATCAGAATCATCAATGTCAGCTGACAGGAAAAGATGTCATTCATTCTTCATGATAAACACCCATATTTACCTTCCACCTACTTGCTGCCCAAACTTCAAGGTTAACAAGAGTTTAAGTTCTCTTTCAAACTAACCTCTGACAGACAGAAAAATCACACCTTGCAAACGAATGACTCTCACACGTTGTAGTCACATGAATCAATGCAATTCTTAAATGCAAAAACTAGTTTGCAATAAAATCTTTTGTGCTTTTATATACATATATCATATGCTTATATAAGACACAAACAGCAAGCAGTCAGAAGTCTGCAGTCCTGTAATGCTATCCAAAGTCATTTTTGCTTAACATTTCAGTAAGGGAGAGGGTAAAGGGTTACGTGGTCAAAGCCTCAAAAGCTAGTTTCATAACTCAATCAATTAATTTTCTCATCAGCCTGTGACAGGAAAGGGTGGGGTATTTTTTCCTGTCTATTTCGAAAAGTACTACTTTTAGATCCCACCCTAACTGCTGCATGTAAGCCTTGAAGTAATTTCTCAAGAACTGTTAGTTTGTATTCTCAAGTCTTCCAGTTTGACACCTGCCTGCAGCATTATGGAATCAAATCCAAGTCACTGTGACAGACAATTATGCTTTCCAGTCACCTTATCCCCACAGGACAGAAGACACACGTGACCCTACACATAAGCTACCATTTCTAAGCTAGAGTGCAACTGCTGTGACTTAGTTTCTGCTGCAGGAGTTACACAGCCTAATCTCAATATTCAAGCTGATTCTGAGATCTTATCGATCAGATTAATTGGATCTTAGCTTAATTGGCAGCAGATTTCAAGCAACTAGCCGCCTTTTTCCCATACCTAGTGCATTTAGCTTCAGAGGCTTTAACCACAGGGAATTAGTGGAGATTAGATTTGTTGAAAAAAAAAACCAAAAAAACAACAAAAAACCCAAAAATCCCAGAACTGATTTTTTTAATAAAATCACATAGGTCCCACTACAGAAGAAAGAACACCCTCACTAAGTTCATTAGGAAGAGATGATTATTGATTATGCAGCATGACTGCAATCACTTCAGCATTGACAAGTCTCACCTATCAGACTGCCCATCGGGAGAGGTGGAGGCAGTGGTGGTGCTGGCGGGGCTCCAGGAGGAACAGAAATGTGTGCTAATAAAATAGTTTATATTCCCAATTAGGCCATATTATTAAAAGTAAAAAAAAGAAAGTACAGGCACTTGATAGGCTTCCCAAACAAATATGAGAATTCAACTTCCGTTAACTAATACAAATTCAGACCCTGATCCTATTCAGGGTTCTGTACACGCCAATCTTTATTCCCACTGACTTTTATGGGATGCCAGATGATAGTAAGATTTCATGCCTATTTGTATCACTGCAGGACCAGAAATACCTGGGAAAGGAAAGCCTACATGTATATAAGGAAGTGAAGACTTGTCATCCAAGAAACAGAGAAATCTCTGCAATAGCAAAATTACCTTATACCAAAACTCCATATTTTCTTATGCCTTAAGGGCTTGTAAAACACACAGTAAACAAGTGACTGGACTGGTTTATTACTCAGACAATAATAATAAAGAAGGACCCTACTCAGTCTCGCCATCCATCATTCTTAAACACAGAGCAGTGTGCCTTCAGCACTGAGACATCTTGTGCAGTTCTTTCACCGCAGATGGCAAGGTTAGCAGGGTATTTCAGAAGCCAGTGTTTCCCAGTAAACATGGGCATAGTTGCTGCTGTTCTCAGGGCATCCAGAAATGCCAAACTGTGGACATGCATTTAAAATTACAGTTAAGCTTTAAAAGGATACATTTGTCTTTTACTCCCCCTGTACACCCTTGATTGTCTTGTAAAAACATGGACCAGCGAAGGTATTATAACCATCCATTGTTCAGTAACTGACTGTCCTGCAACTACTCTTGGTAAAGAATTAAAACTTTAGACATCATTCAACACTCAGAAGTGATTTCCTGAGCAGGATTGTGCTTCAGGACAGTTTCTACCCCACCGTATTTAGTCAAAGTCCCTCTGCAAACACAAGAAAGTAACGAGCAGCCTTAAGTTGGCATGGCAGGAGCCCCACGTACCTGGCCCGATGGTTGGCGGTGAAGGTGTAGGCACGGCAATGGGAATGCCAATACTGCTGCTTCCACTGTTCTCTCGACTGCCACTTCCTCCACTACTGCCACTACACAGGAAAAACACGAGTATTAGCAGGGCATCTCCTACAAAAGCATATCAACAGTCACACTTCTTGGGTGAGCTCTGCTAGCCTAATTCAATTACAGGCTGTTAAAAAACTCCCTATTAAATGCCTCTGTCTTTACCTACAATTGCATACAGATAATCAAGTCTGGATGCATTACACTCCTAATAAATTGAATTAGCTAAGCTGATAAACATCACTATGAATATAATGTGCAGTTAAATGCTTCAAAAAGTAAAAAGGTAATCAACCATACAAGTTCTAGGCAATGGAGTAACAACCGCAGGAGTAGTTCAGGGGCCTTGTAATAATTCAAAGTAGTATGCTGGGTCTGGAAGACTTCATGGCTAAACTCTAAATAATTATTTAGGATTAACTGTGCTGTCAGCTGAAGGAACATTTCCTCTACTCAGAGCAGAAGTTTAGATTGCTAAGTTTTTAACTGAGACTGGACATGATAAACCAGCTTGGGTGGGGTGTGGGATATGGTGTGCTTAATTTTCTGTATATCTAACACTCCCTACTCCCCGTGCACACACCTTTTATGTATGAGAAGTTTGTTTCTAAGACGGTCTGAAAGGTAACAGTACAGCCAGCTCAAAATTCGTCTAACTAATGTTATATGACACGCAAATCAGAGGCCAGCAATGCAAAACATAGTGAACTACTGGATAACATTTCTACACATGCCTTCGGAGGCCGTAACATTTATTTTCTTTGAGGGAGCTGAAAAAGAAACAAATTTCAGATAGAATCTGTTCTTATCCTTACCTAAGAGCACTCCTTAGTGCAAGTCTTGAATTTATATGCATTAAATGGATAATGTAAAAGAAACTAACCAGGTAAGATGTTTTGAAGCCAAAATTTCACTTTAGTTCATCCATGTCAATTAAGAGTATTCAGTGAAGTTCTAGTTTATTTACTGCTCCTGGATAGCTATGAATCAGTCAAGAGTCAAGTGCAAATCATTCAAATATATCTCTTTAGAAAATAACATTACAAAAAAGAAAATTGGTGATCTGAAATGGAAGCCAAGATAATTCCTTCAAAATTAGTGCTCTGTCTGCTGAAGACCTTGATCTTGTCACCATGGTTGCAGCTGAATTTCCAACTGCAGCCTACATAAAAGAAGATCTTGTGAGACAGGAGTAAGGCGCATTTACAGTAGCCAGCTAAACAGACTAACAAGATCCTCGATGCAGCGACATTTAGAAGTTATTTAATTCTGACAGTATTTCATCACGAACTGTGTGTAAAATACTCTCTCAGTCCCTGTTACTGACCAATCATGTTTAACTGCCTACTGGGAGTTTTTAAAAAAGAAAAAATACTAAGAAAGAAGCTCTCTAAAAAACAAGCTAACCTTTTACTTCTAACTACCTTGAATTCTTTCATCTGTTTTTTCCCCTGCAGTTTGAAGCCTGTGATAAAAATCAAATTGAAAAAAAATGAACTCACTCAAGAGACTCAGAGAAACATTTAGCCTTGCAATTCAATAAAAAAACAACTTTAAAAAAGCTACACTCAGAATATTGGATATGAACACACTTCTTCGTGTTAGGGAAGTCAGCAATGCAGTAAAGCTGATGCAGTGGTAAAATAACTCACCTTTTTGCCTTTCAACAAAAAGCTGAGAGGGACAAAGCTTCAAGGCTTTTCTGTGACTTTAGTAAACATTGGTTTGCCAGGCAGGAAAGAGTTACTGTGGGAAAACACCCTACCTGTGTGTTCGTGGTCTCTGGTTCAAGGAAGCTGTCCTTCCTGGACTGTGCTGACTGCCCAGCCTGGCAGGGCTGGTCATGTAATCATTCGGGACTGTTGGCGGTTTGACTGGCTCCAGGGTTTTGTAAGGAGTATTTCGTCTGGTCAAGGAAAAAAAAATTTGAAGATAGAAAGATAAAGAATCAGAACATTAAAAGGATAAATAAGTGAAGTTGTAAATCCCTTTGTTTTCTAAATTTTTCATGAAAGACCACTGCAGTGGCCCACGCTGCAGTATATTAAAATTTCAACAGGCAGGGTAGACAGGTCACAGTCAACAGCCCAAAGTACTCTTACATAGACAGATCCATAAAAAAGCCTGAACTAAACTTACCACCCAAAACACATTATTTGAGCAACCTAACATCCAATAGCTAGATCCGCATAACGCTCTAGGGTTACCTGTCAGCACATGACAAATTTCCATTGTACCAATTTCCTCCTCCCTCCCCCCGCTTCCCATCAGAATCCTTTCCAAAAGTATTCTTGGCTAAAGGTATTCATCTCATTAAGACATCAGCAAGGCTGAATCAAGATTCACAGAACAAGTGACATTTGCAATCACCAGAGCTTTTCCTAGGAGCACTGCTTCACACAGTAATCAAGCAACCTCATCTCACATAAGCAGATCTGAAAGTGCCTCACAGATGAGCTTCACTGTCTCCATTTTGTGGCCCAAGAAAGCGAAGCCCAGAGAATTCCAACCTCACAGACTGCATCAAGTCAGAAATGTAACACGGATCTTTCGAGATCTATTTACCAGACCCACTACTGCCATAAGAACAGTGCATTTATTGTACTGAATCGCAGAGCTCTTCGTTCTCACCAGTAACTGAGAGATCCGTTGCAAAATGCAGAATCTGGCAATGCAACAGACCTAAGCAAAACCAAAAATACTGAACTACTGGCATTTAATAATTTGTTCAATTACTGGTTATAACTGAGTTGGTAAGTTATACAGCTTCCCGGTATTTTAAGAAACTTACTGACTCTCTACATTATGAAAAGCAACAGGACTGAAACTTACTTTTCAAGGTTATTTCAGTTGGAAGCACATTAACAGTCTTCTCTGCTTATCATTTTTATTTGTTAGTCTTTAGATCTCTATTGCTTACAACTGGAATACAAAATTTCTCCTTTTCCACAACTGATCTCTTCGGGCAGATCTATAGGTAGTGACACCCTGCATATTAAAATCATCTGGAGTTCTTCATATAGACAAGCTAACTTACAAACACCACAGTATCTGAAAACAGCTACAGTATTTCCACTTTTTTCTTTGAGAGGTTTTAATAATAAATTGTTATAGATGGAAGCAAAAACATTGTTTCCTGACACTGCTCAGAGCTCCCCACCTCACTGTCCCCCAATGTTTCAGGGTGCTCCTGGGAGCCCTTGCCATCAGGGAGAGCTACAGGGAGCCAAAGGCCTTGCTTTGCTCCAGGACCCTCCAGGAACGACTTCAACTACTCCCACCACATCCAGCTCCAGCAATTCACTCACTCTTCCACGGTACTTCCAACCTGAGCATCCAATGATTTCTACAATTTCTCCCCAGTCCTGTGAAGAGACCCCTGCTTACTTCAGTCCCTTTCGCTTTTCACTCTGAGTGACTTCCATGCAGGACTCCCTCCCCACCATATTCCTCTATTAGTCCTGCCTTGGAGGGACAAGCTGCACAACAGGCAGCACCTACTTAAAGGCTGATGTTATACACTAAGCTCATTCTGGTTTTACATACTTATCTCTATTTTCTGGATCAAAGGGAGAAGAGTAGCATCCTCGCGGTTTCTAGCGATTTTTTCTGCATAAATTAGGGTAAGTCATGCTTGTGATATTTCATGCTTTGGCAGAACACGGCTGCTCAAGACAAGAACTGTGTACTTCCTGAACAAGAAGGGCAGATAGAAATCTTACAAACCCACATTATTCCTCCCCCTCAGCCAACTGCTGCCACTTGTCAAGCTCATCTGGAAATGACATTCAGCTGATTAATCCTTATCAGGCATCAGCTAAGGCAACCAAACAGCTCTGGCATGTTCAGGGGGAGCATTAGAGAGAGGCAGCTCACCAGTACATCAACACTGCTGTTTCACTAGTAAGCATTGAAGAGGACATGAAAGTGCTACCCAGGTTCCCAGGAGTGATAAACAACTCTCTCAGCTGGGATAAGAGACACAACTGGAATACTGATTTCATGCCCTTGAGCAATGGGAATTTTCAGAAAACATGCTGAGGAAACCTCTAGGTTAATTTCTCTGTGGAATACGCAGCAAACACTACCCACCAAAGCATCAAATCGGGATTAAAAATCACTAAGTCTTCAACAAAAGGAGTTGCTGCTTCTAATTTTTCCTTGATCATTGCTCCTGCTCTCTACCCTGTTCTGTCTCATTATTCCTCATTTTTCCATCTTCCTGCCTCTCTGAGACAACATACCTAAAGCCAACACAACCATTCCAATCAGCTTTACAGTGCCTCAGTCCCTCACAGTATAAAGGGAAGGCTGAGTGTGACAAACAAGTAGAAGGTCATTCAGGATGCCTTTTGGAAGATGTTGCACAGTTGGACAGACAAAACCATATGGCACGTGCACTGAGCTTCTCAAGTATTAATGTTTTGGTCTCTAGTAACAACTACTTGCTGGCACACCAAGATAAGCAGATTTCACTCCCCACAGGTCCACAGCAGCAAAATAGATGCAGGGAACTCTGCTCACAGTGGGACTTGGGAATAGCAAAATCCTTCCTCATTTAAGTATAAAAATAAAAATGCACAAACCAGCAAGAATCAATGTTGCCACTGTGTTCACAATGCCGTAAATTTTGCTTAGATAATGCAACAACTACAGCACGAATAGCCACTTCACAGCTCTTCTAATATTGAGAAATGAGTAGACAAGAACTTTACTCTTAAAATCCTTCCCCCACTGAAGTTAAAACTTTAAAATTCTTTTGTGTCACCAAGGATTTCTTCCCGAAAGTCAGAAATAACAACAGCCTCTTCATTTACCCATACCCATATTAAATCCTTCCCTGTGAAAAAAAATTCTTTCAAAAAGTCATCCTGAAAACAAGAGTCAATGCAGCTGAAGGGGTTTATACAGAAAAGGTTATTGTGATTTTTTTAGCTAAACGCAACCGGAATTGCCTTCTATCCATGAATTTAAGAAACATCAACACTGGCACAATTAAAAATTTCTGTTACACAGAAGGGACAGGGCAGTCCATTCTTACCCCAGAGTTCCCCGGCCTGACATGGGAGGACTTGGTGGTTTTTGTGTAGGCGGATTTGTTCTTGACAAGGTGCCAGTTCTCGCAGGCTGGTTATTTCCATGCTGAAATAAGGGAAAACATGATTTTATTTTTATAACAGAGCAGCTCTATTACTGACAATTTGGGTTTTTTTAAGTGTAAGAATATGAAGTGAGAATTCCCAGACAGCTGTCGAACAGCAAGTTTACAGCTACACGCGAGACAGACACCAGTAAATACAAAGAGACTAAACACAAGCTTAATGTTATTTTCACTATTAATTTACAACAGACATCAGAAAGGTAGGCAATTGACAGGTTCATGCACAAATGTTTTCTATCATTTTTTTCCTTAAAGGGAAGCCACATTTGTATTCGTTGCCATTCGGACGTTAATAATTTAAATCAAACTTTAACACTGACAGTACAATACAGCCAGCATGGCCCAGAATTTCTCAATTTGCCCCTGCTATTTGACTAGCAGAGTCATTCAGGTTGTCTGGGAAGTCTCCTGCAAAAAATGTAAGTGAAGGGAATCAAGGCATCTACTGAATTCAGAGCAAAGCACTATGTGTGTTAGAGAAATTAATGTATCTATGTATAAATGCGGATGTCAATGTATCGCAGATATATTGACACGCTAAATGCTGTAAATGAAAAAAAAGTATAGCATGTTTAATCTAAATATCCTATGGAAAGCAGAAGAGAGTGTAAGAGCGCTAGTTTTCAGTTTTAATGGCTCTGCAGCCTCTACAATCAGTCACATGAGGCACTGTGGGTCAAAGGAGAAATAACACTTCTTACCTTGGCTTTTAGCCACTTAACGTTGGCAAAAAAAGGGGGGGAAAAAGGTAGAAATTAATGGCAGATCCAACACAACTGATAGGACAGGTTAAACTAAAGATAATCACATTTCAAAGAAATCATTTGTGTCTACTGATAATTAGCTCATCCCAGTAAACTAAGAGAAATTCTGCTGTGTCAGTTATGGAAAATTCTGTGTCTAACAAAGTGACCACAGGAAAAACACTTGTGTCAAAATTAAGTTTAGCTACGCTTTGCCAGATATGTCTGCCATGTTCCTCATGGGCAGTAACGGGTTGAAAAACCCTCTGCTGACCATTCAAGTCCAAACCCAAATCAGTGCTATTTCAATGGCAATATGCACTTAAAAATTCGTTCACAAAACCACAGCTTCAGCAATATGCACAGAATCGACGGGCCTCTTGCTTTGACACTTAACCTTCATATGTTTTCAAGAAATCCTAGCTGCTGCATTGAATGGTAAATAAAGAAAAGGGAATTTTTAAACAGGATGAGCAGCAGCGCCTTTCACCTCTGGTTTATTGATTGAAATCCGATTCAAGCCAGCACAACGCTGGCTGCTCAAAACTGTGCTGGCAGGGATATAATGATTGTTATTCTGAAATTTTAGCCCTTAGAATCAAGTCATTATATGACTCCACTGTATCATTTTAACAGCCTTCGTGATTGCAGAGGAAAAAAAAAAAAATCAAAACTTGGCCTTATGAGGAAAATGTAACATTTTAAATAAACTCAAGCCAAGTTCTTTCATTTTTGGGGGGAGCAAGGGGGTCATCGGAGAATGAGACAGGGTGATAGGCACTCTCATTTTTGAAAGGGTTTAATTTCACCAATTAAAAAAAAAGTAAATACAAACACCCAAACCAAAATTATCCAAATGCTTTTTTTGAGGTTGTTTAGAATTAAACAGTTAGTTCCAGAACAAGCCTTCTAAGGCAGAGCATTTCAAACTGTGGTTTGCATCTTCTTCTCCTCCTCCAAGAAACACAGACTAGTTTAAAGGCATCCATGAACTCAGTAAAAAAAGTAATTAAAACATGCTATACAGTAAATATGCATTTGAGACTTCTGACAGGGTCTGCAAAACCAATGAAAAACAGCTGGGGTTTAAAAATCAAATGTGCTTGAAAGCCACTGCCCTTAAGTTATTCATATTACAACAACAGGAACATAAATCCTGTTCCAAAATTCAGATAAAATTTTAGCTCTGGTAAGTAAATTTGAAGGTCAACCCATTTACTCCCAGCCTGGGCAGAAGTTCATCAGGAGACTTCATAGGCATTTAAACCACCTCTGTCCCCATATACTTATTTCATGGATAAACATGCAGGTTCAGTTCCCAAGATGCCAGAGTACTCTCCCAAGTAGTGTATTTTTAAAACAGGCCTTTAGTAATGAAATTTGCTTTCTCTTCTCATAGGAATATGTGACCCTTCCCCTTACTTCACCAGTTGCCAACAGCAATGGCATAATACAAGGAATTTGTTAAACGAGACCAAAAAATGAAACTATCGGTTCTGTCCTTCCCCAGCAGACATAGCTAGAAACTTTTTTGAAGGCTTAAAAGGAAGGGTGGCATGGTTTCTTATCCAGCCTCTACTACTAAATTTGCTTGCCTCAAAAATACAAAACCAAAAAGCTTCCTTTCTTTCCTTCCCTTATGCAGTGTCGCTCAGCATTTATGGTACCTTCCACCCCCCTCCTAATCCCTGTTACATTCTGTCTCCACTGCAGTGACAGTATGAATATCAACATGTAGCAATGATCCAGTTATGCTTCATCTTATTTCAAACCTTTCTACTGCTAAGTACACTAAACATTTCTCTGAACTCCAACAGCTCTTGACCTTTATTCCTATCTCTAGCACTACATCAGATGAGCTTCATCTCTTTTGCTACCAGTTAAGCAATACACAGACAAATACACACTTGATTGTTCAGAAGAATTAGAAATTGTTGTCATACTGTTTTCTATATGGAAAAAGGTCTGCAGATGTCCTCTCTGTAGTTGTCAATATAAACAAAGTCATACAGGCAGAAAAATAGAAGGCCAGAACACAAAAGGAACTGGAATTCACACAGGAGAGCAACTCCTGATCCAAAAGACCTAAGTAAGGGGGGAAAGCAAATGAACCAAAGCAAGATGAACCATATGGCTACTTAATCATGGTTAATAAGCTAATTAATTAGGAGGAGACTTTTTTTTTCATTTATTGGCTGGCCTTATGAGGTCAACGTTGCTGCATTTCTTGGTCTGAAAACCAAATGTGATGCTTTCTAAGCAATTAAAAAATCTGCTTGAGAACAGTTTATGGAGCAAGGTCTAAACTCATTGTGATTTGAAGCAGGTGAAAAAAGATAGCAGAAAATCAAAAGGAGTAGCAGGTACGTGCTTAATGTTATGTGCAAGCATCTCTCTACAAATGCCTCTAGGCCAGAGCCTGTTGGCAGAACACAACCACCACCAACCATCTGATCAGCAGCAGGAAGGTCAGAGCCAGGAAGGAGGGAAATGCAGGGCATGAGCAGGAGAAGCGGTAGCATGCACACAGTTCACAGCCTGAAGAGGGAAGAGACTGTTCTGAGAGAGTATAAAATAAGAGACAGGAGATGTAAAAGGAAAAAAGCTTAGTCAAATGAAGAGCATCACTAAGAACTCCTGCAGAAGCTGTGAGGAGCATGATTCCCTTCTCCTCCTGCTACTTGTATTACTGCACACACAGGAGACAGTTTTCAACCCAATACCAGCATCCTGGATGACACACATCAGAACAAAAACAGTCTGTAGGCTTGCTGGGGATGCTTGTGATGCTGAGGGTGAGAACTAGACAGACCAGGACATTCCCAGAAAGGAAACAGAGTAGGCAGCAGTATTGGTTGGGGTTTCTTGCAATGATATAGCAGATCATGTTTTAAAGAAGCAAGTAGGACAATCTTGCCTTTCCACGGAAAACCCAACAAGCGTGTGGCTGTCCTGGATAAAGCTTTAAGAATTGTCACAAACTAAGAGAAAGAAACCACAGTCTCAGGTTTGAGAAATAAGAGTCAATGCTGACGCATTTCCAAAATGTCACAGCTAGGGCAGTGACGCATCCGCAGGGTTTGGACAGCATGGGAAAGCAGGCTGGCCTGGGACTGGGAGCCAGCAGTGGGCTGGAAAGGAGCAAAGCAATTAAGGCAACGGGCAGAACAGGTGTTTGCAACAGCCATGCGAAGCATCTATCAAAGCCAAAATTGAGGCTGCTCCTGTAACTGATGCCAGAAATTCAGAGCACCTGGATTTTAGAACTTCAGCTGTGGGTTTGGAAGGACAAGCAGTGACTGCTAGTACCAAGAGACTTATTTGCTTAAGGCAACTCTTTTGGTAATTCCAGCATACTCAGTTCAGGTAGCCTGAAGAGTACAAAAACACCTGCTGCCAAAGGCAGTACTGCAGGGTGCTGTAACTGAGGTCAAAGGGACAAGACCAAGAATGGCATGAAAAGGAAGGGTATGAGGAAATCAGAAGTACCTACTGACAGCCAAAGGATGTCCAGACATTGAGAGGTTCCACTGGCTGGCCTCAGGAGGCAGCCATCTAACTGTTTTTAATAGTTTTCATGCCAAGTAACCAGTCATGGGGGAACATTAGTCATGATTCAGGGAACTATAAAGCTATCATTTGAGCTATAAACTGTGCTTGGAAAACTAGGGGTAGGGATGGTTGCAAATAACTCATTTATGTGAGCGAATTTATCTGTAAGCACACAAAAGACCACCTGCATACAGAAGCAAAATTCTTATCATGCTGACATTCACCAAGTTTCTCCTGCACATTTCAGCTAAGAACTCTCCAATTTCAGACTGCAGAAACTTCGTATCTCTATGCAGGCTGGTTGTACTTCCCCTGCTGTATTCACTCATTATTTCTCCGACTCCTGAATTTAAAGAGCCAATTTCACTCTATATCCTGCCATACCTAGGATGACTGAAAGAGGTCATTAAAGACCACCCAATATAAATGCTCCTCAGTGGAAACAAAGGTTAAAAAAGTGTGCCAGTCTGATCTCTGCTAATAGTAAGTATCTGGCAAGCTTGGAACTTTTATACATAGGGTCTCTAAAAGCAATAATCACCCTAAGATCTGTTAGCTTTGACCAATAATCACAGTCATTAACCACAACAGAAAAAAACCCCACATGGTCGCTCTTGACTCTTTAGTGAACCTCCCTTTTACCTAAAAAGGTACTTCCTTTATTAGTCAGGGGAGAATGTCCCTACGGAAAGGTAGCTTGCTGTAAAACGTTTTGAAATGCTATTACGTGTGTGAAGCTAGGCAGTTTTGCACAAGATTGCCTTCTGTCTCATCAGTGGGGCAGTTCTGAAATACCACAAGGTGACACAGAGCAAGAAAAGCAGAAGCTGGAAAGGTGCTTGTACATGAAGGTAAGGAATGCCTGAAGAAACCATACAGTAAAGCACCAAGCCTAGAACATGGTTTCCTTACAGCAATCAAGATATGGAGTTTGGTAGAATATGTAGTCAAAGATGTTGTTCAGCAGGCAGACTGTATGTGGGTGTCAGACACTCAGGGTAAAACACTTCTGCCACACTAGTTTTGTGCAGTTTTAAAGAAATGATTCCTGTGTCTCAATTTTCTTATCAGAATGGGTCAGAAGCTTTTATTTGTTCTGTTTCCTTATAGTCTACAGTAAAGTAGATTATTTTAAGGAAATTAAGGTTTCAAATTAATACTTCTTTAAAAATTGAACATATGTAGGTAAGTCTCTCTTCAGGGAAATTTAACCTCTCCTACTAATATTTGCAACCTAGTCATGAGTCTTCTGTTAACAGCAACCAGTAGTTTGTCAGTATTGCTTCTCTTTTTTTTTTTTTTTTAATACTTTCCAATTAAAAAGCATTAGGATCCAAAAACCTGTTGTGGATGATAGACAAACTTAACAGTGTTGTCTCAGCACTCAGTAGTCCTGTTCAGAGAAAGATACCTAGATTCCTGCATTTTAATAATTCAAGATTTTTCAGCTGAGCTGGTGATTTTGACTCTAACTACAATAAAGTAAGGCTAGCATTAAAAAAAGAAAAAAAAGAAAATAAAGAGACCTCAAAGTTTTGTGTTTCCTTTGCAAGTCAGAAGGCTTGAAACCTACATTATATCAGAAGGCACTAGGCACACTTCTGAATTTCCAGCGGCAAGTGCCCTATGGAAAGCACACAGTGTTAACACTCACAACAGAGGCATAAGAGTTGGCAACAGGAAGTTCCTTTTTCCCCCAGAGAAGCATTCCTTACCCTACAGCAATATTTACTGTTTGGCCATGACCCCAGAGGGATGATGTGACATTAATGAAATTGGCAACATGACATCCTTTGAAGCGTGAATGTCTGACAGAGGCTGGTAAGGGGACAAAGGCAGCAGCAGCTCCAGTTCAGGATCCCTGTCTCACTTGGGTTTTATTAGGGCGAATTATTTAAAATTTAATATTCCAGTGGCTACACATAAACAGTCTTATCCTAAAGGGTAAGTAGGCACGATTAAGTAGCCTTTCACCCCGATACTAGCATCTCATCCCCATTTTCGTTTTTCACTGGCACAGATATGAGCATAAGGACTGCAGACAAGTAGGACATGCTGAGAAGCACAAGGGTAAGAGCAAGACTCCCTTCTCTAAGCTTAGTGATTGTCAGGTTCTGGCCCAGTCCTTACTTTAAGGGAGTCCCTCCAACTTCTATCTGCTTGAGAAAGATTTCTGAATGCTTAACTCCTGTTTGACTTTCTGGGCTCAAAAGCTTCTTACAGCTTTCATGTGCTGAAATGCAAATTTTTTACGGTGACAAAATTGCAATTTTTTTCCCTAAAATAAAACTGAAAAGTGATCAATCTTCATATACAATTCAAGTTTGGTTTCGAAGAACTATTAGTTCCATAAAATAAACTTGATCCAATTACAGCTATTAGGCCTTTCAATTAGGCATGTATTCAACATTTTATCTGTCTTTAACCATAAGGCATCATCACTTCAATTTCCTACTTAGCTGCCATTTTATAAATTGCTGCAATTCCACCTGCCTTCTATTCAAAAAGATTATTATAAATTCA
The DNA here is from genome assembly GCA_013398955.1 of Callaeas wilsoni. Lineage (NCBI taxonomy): Eukaryota > Metazoa > Chordata > Aves > Passeriformes > Callaeidae > Callaeas > Callaeas wilsoni. The sequence goes on along the minus strand of VWPU01012905.1, from coordinate 53,148 downwards.
AAGACCAATTTGAATTTGACTTCTAAGGGCAAATTTAAGGTTTTTAAGGCAGCTTCCAAGCTTCCTCCTTCTCCCCGCTCTTAAACTGAGGATTTTCTGTATGAGTAATTGTGTTTGACCTATTTATTTGCTGGCACAGTATTTTTTTTCTTTCCTTTCACAAAAAAAAGGAGAAGAGGAGGAAGGAAATGTTAAAGTAGCCTCTGCCTAATAATTTTAAACCAAGCTCTACACAGGAAGGTAGATAACGACGCTCACTCTTGTTTACAAAGAATCACTTTAGCTACATTCCCCTATGCCCAGAGGGTGACAGCTGAGCAACCACTTAACAGACCAGCAAAAATGCTTCCCTGCGTGTTTCTTGGAGCCATCAACACATACTTGTATTGCAAAGGAAAGCCCTCTTGCTAGCAAACCAGCTTAAAAAGCCCTCCTGATTTGGAGTGGTGCTAGCTTCGGCTTCACAGGGACATGTACAGAAAAAAGCAACTTTTGGAGACATTGTATCTGCCCCCGGCAAGGGAAGCGGCAGGGAGTGCAGCAGCTGGGGCACTCTGGGGCTGCCGTGGAGGTTTCAGGCTGAAGGAGAGCGCACCTCTGTGATCCTAGGATGCTCTATAAAAGCTTTTCAACCAAGAACGTGCTGGAGGAGGAAACAGCACTGCCTTCCAAGGAAGTGTCTCCCATCAGGGAGGAAACCTGACACAGAGCCGCTGCTTACCCCTCACTGCCACCTCCACCCTCACCTGCCCCCGCGGGAACTGCTGCATGCGTGTGGGACAGGGAGGCATGCAGAGCCCTTCTCCATGCCCCAAGCACATGCAAATGCTTTTGCATCCTTTCTACACAGACACGACAAGCAGAGACAAACAAAGAAAATGAACGGTGAGTATACACAGGAGGTGTTTTTGCATTTGCTCGGATGGAAGACCTATAGGCAAGACAGCATTTACCCTGAGGAATACACACCTCCTTAATTTTGTTATTCAGTTCTGTGAAACATTATTATCTACACTTTCCATATGAAACAATTCAGGATCAGCCCATAAAATATACTGCATATTTAAACAACATTTTTCCTAGGATCAATATTTAAATAAATAAAAGCAAAAATAGGGTATAATCCAGTCCGTATCCTTGATTTCTCCTCCTTGTATTTTTCCTTTATGTTTCTTTATCAAATCCTACACCAGAATAGAGTCCCACTAACAGCAATAAATTGTCATCTACAGATTTCAAAGTGCTGTATAATTTTTATTTAATACTTAAATGCCAATGTATGTGTTGAGCTATATTTTACTGACAGTTGCTACAGAAGAAAACATTCAAGGATCTGCAAGTTAGTCAAACTGACAACTGTTCTAAGCAGACCTCAAACTTCTTTTTCTCTAGAAAAATATCATTTCTAAGGCCTTATTGCACATGTTGCTGTTCAACGTGGGGTGAAATCTTTGCTCAAGAAAATAAGACTTAACTGAGACTGAAGCATCTTCTATGACCACTCTGGACAAGACAAAGTTTGTAATTCAGTTTACTGCATGCTCTCCCCTAACTGTAGATTCAAGAGGCAACTCAGATTCTCAGCATCATCCTTCATTTGTGCTGAGTTCCAACAGGACCTGATCCAGCTTCTTAAGTTGTTTTGGTTTAATTTTCTTGTAACAAACACCACTACCTACATCTAAATGACTAAGTAAGCTACTTCCTTCAGAGCCTTGATCTGTGTCACACTTGGAACCCAAGTAATAAGATGGCTAAAACATTTAATCGTGTCATTCACTAACTCAGCACACTCTTTTCAACAGTGTCTCTAATGCATGGCAGCCACCTTGAACTACATACCTGAGGTCTGGCTGGCAGTTTATTTCATTTGTGTAACAAGTCTACATAGAAAATACTAACTGTTTCATGCCTTTCACAGCTGTAAAACAGACTTAGGCAAGTCACTCAAAGAAACAATATCAAGATATAATTTGCAGCTGTCTTGTAATTGAGTTGGTAATCTGGTTATTACTAGAGGCTTTTTTACCTCTGAGAAGACCAAGCTTTTAGTATAGAATAAACCACTAACATTCAAAAAAACCCTTTACCAAAACCAGTCCATAAGAACTGCCTAGAAATGGGTAAACAGCACCTCATTTCCACCCACTAAAAAAAGAGGGTCACATAAATAAAAACAATAGTACTCCCAAAAGAAAATAGTGATATTGGAAAATGCAACAGCTAAGCCTTAATAACCTCAGCCTTCATGGATCAAGCAAACAGTTTGGAGTCTGCACAATGCAAGTAGTTCAGCAAAGCGTCAGTTTCAGAGACTAACAGTAATTATTCGACTTTTAAAGTCTTCTACAGCACTTGATCCCTGGAGCACTTAAATGCAGAAACCAATAACCTGACATTGAATTCCTGTACTCTCTATTCATAGAACATTCTCCTCAAATGCAGGCTATACTGAAAAATCACCAGTTTCTCTGACTCCAGTGTTTCTATTTTACAGTAATTCAGAACATGTCTGTCAGGCTTCTACAGAAGACTGTTATTCATCAAGACTGGCTTAATTTTTTAGTGTAAAGCAATCCTAAGAGCTACAGGTTTAATACAGGTTCACCTACAAACAAAACAAAAAAATCACGTGGCCTAAAGTCACTACATTAATTCATAGTCTACAGCTATCTTGGTATAGAACTGCTTTTTAACTTGTGCTGGAGTTAGACTCCTGTGGGCATTTGGAAGGCTACTACAAAGCAGGAGGTATCCTGGTACTCTGCTGTGCCAAAACATTCCAAAAGATCTGTTCCCTGTTCCTCGAGCTCAGTGATTCAAAGGGCACATGATGGGCTGACACAGCTGCACAACTGACTGACCAGAGCACGTCAGGCTTTAGAGGATACACAGGTTTTGAACAAATGCCATCCAAGAGAAGATTGTTGCAAACTGAATATACCTTGAACGCCTGGTCTAGAGGGATACAATGGTACTTTTTATAAAAAGTTGACCAGGGAGCAAATGGTGTTATATTAATTCACTCTAACTGCAACCATTTCAAGAGAGGTAGACATTATCTTATCAAGGCTTTTATTCAGAGGAAAGGAAAGTTAGGCTGTCCGATGGGAGCAAGACATCAAATCCAACTGAGATTTAAATGCAAACTAGCTGACCCCCTTTCTTCTGTTCACCCACCAAAAAACCCCACCCCCACAAGCCAATTTCCCCATAAGAGATTACTTCCTTTATTTCTTTAGTTATTGAGAAAAACTGAGTGGCAGTGACAACTTAATCTAGAGGAGGAAGTAGTGATAATTTTAAAAGTCAGTCATGGCTTTTTTGACAAGTCATTAGCCTAAGATCATGAGCCATTATTTCCTGACACTGTGACTATCACCGACAGTCACAAGGTTATGGCAAACATTGCTCAAAAACCCCTCACTGGAAAACAATCCATTTTGTTACTGAAATGTTTGTATGTGGGAGCATATCACACCCATAACCCTTCCTATCATAAAGGAACTAAACATTTTAGTATCAGTAACATTCTGCCCCGACCCTGTCTCCTGGTCTGTGTTATTGGGAGTCCTCAGGTGTCCAGGAGTTCTTACCTTTACGCCATGGCCAACATCATCCAGCACCGTGTAGTCTATAGGTTTTCGAATATACCTTACAGGACGTTCCATGTTCGCTGGTGCTATAATTTTGTGAGTTCTTGATGTGTTCTTATTGGTCGTCAAAATGCCTATCTCTCTGCGAGCGACCTTTTCTTTATGGATGTCCACAGTCTAGATTAAAAACAAGAAAGTATGGGTTTCTTTAGGCATTTGCTGTTTTCTTTACAGAGCTAGCTACATGTTTAGGCTTCACTGTTAGGCAAAGAGTCTGAACTGAGTTAATGCTGCTGGAAGGATGCCAATTTATTGACGAAATGAGTTTAATCTACACGAATGTTGTTAGAAAATTACACCTTAATGAAATAACCAATATTAATAATAAAATTACAATTATACGTTACTTGCTTCGACATTCTGAAGACACTATGCAGATACAGTCCTCACAGATTAACCCTCAGCGTTCTTATGACTGACACTGGTAATAAATTACTCCAACTCCACAGCTGGGAAACCAGGACAGACAAGCTAAGCAATTTGCCCAGAGCCCCAGAGGGGTCTAAGCCTGGGAAGTCTGTGCGGTAATTTCTTTCAGCAAAGCCATCAGTGCATATCAGAGTGAGAGTCTGCACAGGGAGGGACTAATTTCAGCACTGGGCTTAGTTTCAGTCATTCTGTTTACAGCAGCTTTACTGAAAGAATAAAACAAAGCTTTAAAGATGCAAGTAAAAGAATATAAAATATGCTGCATTTTATTCAGGAAAAAAAAAAAGAAGAAGACAAAGATCAGTCCAGCAGTCTGTGAAAAATCAAACTAAGCTTCACATAACAGACACATTCTTCTACATGGAATATAATCACAGCTTAAACCCTAGCTGAAGAACAAGTGCAAATCAAGCACTGGATGCCACAGAAAGTCCCATTTCTAGGAAGCCTATTTCAAGATTCAAGGATTGAATGTATTGGTGTATGTACCTACTAGAACCTCAGGATCTCATTGAAGGAAATGGTATCTGACAAAAAAACATCCCTTTGAGCAAAACCTATCAAGCCACCACTTTATTCACTGAAGAAAATAAATCTTAGTCTATAAGCATCAATTCCTCCTAGAAAGGCTATCAGAAAAAAATAGTGAAGGTTCAGAAAGCAAAAAAAATCCTTGTCATCCTAAATCCTACCTCATTTAGGTACATCTCTAGAAATGGTTTAATCTAAAATGAATGCTGTGATGTGCAAGGTTTTGTTTAGTGAAGCAAAGTCAAAGATGAAGCACAAAATTAGCTGATATTTCTACTTCTATATGAAGCAAGATGAAAAGAGCAAGATTAGTATTCAGGAAAAGAACATTTCTAGGAAAAGGCAGCATTCAGCGTTCACTCTGAAATGTCTTCAGCTGAACTGTTTTTTTTCATTAACTGGTGAACATGCTCAAATAATCTTAATTTCTCCTGACTACAGAAAGACAAACCCTTCCTTAACAGTTTTGATGGACAACATTGCAGATTACAAGCAGGAATACAGGCAGAGAAGCACTGAAAAGCAGTGATTCCAAGCAAGCTTGTTTTCACAGCTTAAAGGTAAATAACAGACTACTTGTAACACTGCAAAAGGTTCCTTTTACTTTGCAAGCACACAGAATCTTAACAGAAATAAGAGTTCTGATTTTCCAGAGCAATGCAAGACATTAAGTGTGTATGTCTGCACTAGCTTATTTGGAATAAATTAATTAAATATCGCAACAAAACTTTGGAACAACCTTTATTGTTCTAAATGCTCTCACTCTGAAAAATCCCCAAGTCAAGAATTTTAAAAAAGCCTTTCCAAATGTGACAATCATATATATCACGTATTTACCTACATCAGTTTCAGGTATCACCCACTGCACCACATTTTCTCTGGCAGCTGATTCCACAGATGATGGAATGAAGTCTAAAGAATGAGACTAGTATAATTTTTTCAAATACAGCTATTATTTGTTCTTTTCCTTTTAGAGACTGAAACATACATATTAGTTCTGACTTTTCATTGTTTTCTTGATCTTGCTGAAAGAATTATGACTGCTGTGCTACAGGCTCATCTCTTCCAATTTTTCTGCACAACCCGAACCTTTCTCTTCAATGATAACAGTAGGTCTCAAACTATCTTACAAAACTCTTTAATAAGAAGAAACTCTTCATATTTTGTAATACATGAGCACTGCATAGGAGAGAAAAAGAACCAATTTTAAAGTCCCCTAAATAACACAGCAATTTAGGAGGTTGAAAACATCGATTTAAAAAACATACAACAATGTTTCAAAATAGCATTTTTTAAAATACGGCTATGTCCCTTGAATTAAATCCATGCTTCTACTTCATCCTCACGAACCGAATCTGTTGTTACTAATAAATTCATTTTTTGTTCAGTGGATGGACAAAGATGCGTCTTTATACTAAGAGTTCTCTTAACATTGACAGCAAAAGAAAAAAGACAAAGCAAAGCCCTTCGGAGTACAAAAAGATGCATCTTTTCCTAGCAGGCAGTCTGTGAAACTGACCTTTCCTCCCTGCAATGGACAATGAAAATTCCCTAAGTTACTGGAACAGGGGATAAGAAATTCCAGGAACAGACACTGTACCATACATGCTTTGGAAATGACTTAATATTGCAACAAACTGTTGTTAATGAAAATACCTCTTAGAACAGGAAAAGACTATATATTAATTTTATCAGACATCTTATCCAAAATTAAGTATGGAGCAGTGATTTGTAAAGTCTTGGCACGAATTTCAGTGAGGCAAACAAAGCAAAAAGTAGAGTATCTGTACCACAGTGCAGGGCCAGCAACAGGGCACATCTGTAAATCCCGAAAGGCATTCAGACATGCCTGTGCAAGAGACTAACTGGCTGTTCAAAGCAAACGAGACTTCAACTCCTACCACATCTGGTGCACTGGAAAAGCAAGGCAGGATTTGAGCCCTATGCAAAGCAAAGGCTCACAGCATATGCTTTGCCCACAGCGATAGGCTGCTCGTCAGAGCTACCAGACAGCATCTTGCTTCTTCAAGAAATTACTGGGTTTTTTTAGATCTGCATATTATTAAGTCTTATGTGAACATTATGCAAAACAAAGCACAGAACAATTGGTCATTCTTCAATTTTCATTTATATCTGCTTGATGTTCATGTGGAAGTTTATTATTTAGTCATAGGCAATGTTTCTCACTTTCAAAAGAGGAATAACTCAACACACAAGCAATTTTTAGTAGGACAGCAAAGCTTTCCATCCAGTCAACAGTTAATTTCCAAGAAAGACAAGCCACATATACCAGGTAACAGCCAAAACACACTATTCTCAAAGCTCTGGTCACACTTGACATCTGCAGCTATGAGTGTTTGTTCTGATATGGTAACAAGAAAGCTAAACAGTAGTTGGTTTGTGATTTCATGCACAAAACCTACTTTTAGATATCAAAGATGGAGAGGAGCAAAGTACAGCTAACTGGCATGGGTTAGCACAGGTTAACAAGCACTTGCAAGCAGTCAGACCAGCTTCAGGTATCTCCGGCCTATGCTGAAACAAATACACAGCATAAATTAAAATCTGGGGAATAGGGCAGGGATTTTCACTCCTAGACAACATAATCCAGTGAGACAAAGCCCAGCTTTATATTGATTTGGACAAGAGGGAAAAGACAGTCCTTCCAAAAGCACAATGTGTTTCCTTTGGGAAGCAGATTTAAATGAACTCGTCAAACAAACCCTTTCGCCATTACAACAGAGTTCCAGGGACTATGCCAGCTAATCCAGAAGCTTAGAGGTTGAAGGAACTGTTAATTATTAGCTGCCTCCCCTATCTGTCTTCTTCAAATCGTACTAAAAAAAAAAAAAAAAAATCCAACCAACAGTTGAACAACAGGATGTAGAGTTAAATTTTAACTGTTTGCTTCCTTAGAAGCAGCCTCAAGGCCAAGTGAAGCACAGCAATGATACAGCGAATAGCTGCTCTTTTATTATCCTGTGCTGCAGATACCACTCTACCCATGCGCTAGAGTGTGCTAGCCCAGAACAAACAATTTTCAATACATAGAGACTGAAGTATCTCTGGCCAAGCTAATATGAGGGTATCTAAACATTTTAATAAAGCTCACACACATGGAGGTATTAAAATAAAAAAGGAAAAAGAGAAGCAATTCAAACTTCTACAATCTTTTTACTCCTGAACCATTGCAACTCAAATTTATGAGCCCAATACTTGCACAGTCACCACTTCTCTCACTAAATGCATACACAGCTGGGAAAGAGCAGAGGATAAAAGAAAAAGAATAACCTGTATCAAATCAACTCCACTAATCAGGCACCATCAAATTCAGGCTGTCATGAAGGACAGGACAAATCATTACACTAATACCACAAATTTACACCAAGCAAACACTCTTTAGATTTGAGTTAAATTAACTGATATTGCAGAAATTCTGTGCAGGAAAACTCCACTTCTGGTTTCCTACTCTGCTCCTCTCCAGTTCCTCAGGAATGAAGCTGTAACAGCACACACACTCACCTGACAGAGGAGACAGGAGAAATACTGTGTGGTGCTCCATTAGCTATCCTTCTAGCAACCTGGAAAAAGCTGCCTAGCTTTTGGGAAGAGCAAAGGCTAGGGGAGAAAACAGCTTTCCAGTTCTCAACAGTGAAAATGGCAGCTATCAGGTAAAACTCCCCAAAAGAGAGACTAAGATACAGGGTAGAAAGTTACAAGTCAAAGAATAATTTTAAAAAAAAAACCAAGAAAATCTCACAAAAAAACCAAACCCCAACAAACAAACAACCACCACCAAAAGCCCCCCACTCACCAAACTCCCCCCTCCCAAAAAAACCACCCCAAAACTCAAACCACTACATGAGTTTAAGGTAGAGCAAGAGGTCACTTCTAGAACATTTCCTTGATCTTAAAAAATTTAACATTCAAACACATAAGACCAAAAAAAACCCTAAAATTATACCACCACTTTTTATGACAGCTTTTCAGGCCATTTCATGCAACACTTTTAGGAACTTTCACATCATATAAATAAATGCCCTGCGCCACACAGAGCTGCAAGCCAGTAACTTTTCAGTTTGTCCCTAAACTCACTCAGACAAGAAGGAGTGTAGTGTCACAATCCACAGACTTCCTTAAGATGCCAATTTCTCCAAAGCAAGGAGACAAGGAAGACCAAGCAGCTTGGTATTGGCAACAGTTTTCCTGTAATTTTGATATTTCTCTTTTTTGCTTTTTCAGTTTGTGGTTCAATATAGGGTTGGGTCTCTTACTAACACTTTATTTCAGGCAAGTAGAGCCCTGATTACAGGGCATCAGTGCTATACATACCTAAATGTCAGCAGAATACAATTACTTTATATAAACAAAACCCAGACATAAGACATATCAGCCATGCAAGCAGCATGACCTGCTACCACTTCCCACCCCCATCTTCCTACTGCACTTGCTGTAATGACATATCCTGAGGCTCAGCAACCTGTTCTGCACAAACTTGGTGCTGTACTTCCCTAAAGGAAATCTGCTCCACACCTGAAGTCCTGTGTGCACTTTGGGGCAGCTCAATGCAAGAAGGACAAGCCATCAGAGTGCACCCAGAGGAGGGTGACCAAGATGGTGAAAGATCTCAAGGGAAAGCCATACAAGTGGCTGAGGTCACTTTGTTTCTTCACCCTGGAGAAGTGAAGGCTGAGGGGTGCCCTCATCACAGCTGACAATTTCCTCAAGGGGGCCAGTGCACAGGGAAGGCGTTGATCTCTCTCTCTCTGGTGAGCAGCAATAGGAGATGAAGAAACGGAATGAAGCCATGTCAGAGGAATTTCAGACTGGACATTAGGAAAATGTTCTTCACTGAGAGGGTGGCTGGTCACTGGAACAGGCTTCCCAGGGAAGTGGTCAAGGTCTCAAGCCTGTCAGAGTTCAAGGAACACCTGGATGACACTAAGTCATACGGCTGAGCTTTACGGAGTTGGACTCGATGATCCTTATTGGTCCCTTCTAACTTCAAATGACTGTATGCTAAACACTGCATAATTGAATTCCAGGTTAATGGAGAGAACAGTATTTTATCCATTCTATACCTGAACAGTGAGATTCTCTTAACCAAAGGGTGTTGCTGGCAGTATAAGATAAAATAACTGCTTAAGAAAAAAAAAACCTAAAACCTCTAGGCAAAGACAAGCCAATTGGAACATCAGATTTGACGTATCACATCACAGCAATCCATCAAATACAGTATCTTCTTTCAGCAGAAACTGCCTGATGTGACACAAAATACTGGGCAAAGGCACAAGTTTCAGACTGAACCTTGTCAACAGAACTATGCAATGCATGGGACAGTGAGTGGTGCAGAGAAAGTTTAGTTTCCTTCCTCAACCTCTGGTACAACTGTCTGGATTCCAAGCTTACTTCTTTATGTTTCAATATGAAAGGCAGTATCTGTTCTACTGTCCATAAGAAATCAGTCACAGCTTCAGACTTAATTGGTCATACACAGCAGTAAAATACATATAGTTGAATGGTAAAACATTTTAACACAAGTATTTTCTACTATGAGTTCACAACCACAGACTATAAAGTGCAGTGTCAACCAAAGGAAACATACGTTAAGAAACAAACACTAAGGTGCTTTTGGAATCTCTTAATAAATAAAAACAACCCAAACCCTTACTCTTTGCAATCTGTTCCTAAACTCAGCTTTAATATTAACCCTTACTGTCATTCTCCAAAACCACAGATTTCATTGTCTTGCTATATAGTTTATACAATAAGCTTCTCTGAAATGAAAATAAACTGGTGACACTAAGAACATCAACCTGTTCTGTTTTAGAAATACAAATTTATTCCACTGCTACTTCCAGAAAGAAAGCATATTTAGTAAGACCTTTAAATGAATGAGCTATGGTTGAGTAATGGCACTGAAGACACCTGGACAATGCACATTGCACAGGCTACCTGCAAGGAAGTCAGTTTTACCTACAAAAAGAACAATGAAATCCCCAGCTTTAATGAGCTCGGTCGGACAGCTAGCTTCTTCAGTGAGAGCACCGTTTTATGCCATTATTTAGTAAAGAAAATTCAACACGGGGAAATGTGAACATATTTAAACTGCAAATAAATATTCCACATTATTTCCAATAATTGAAAAGATCAATTATAGGTTCAAGACACATCAGGCATGAAAAAGCACAAGTGAATAGTTTGGAGTTTTATGACATCAAGTACAATCGGATGTCTACACAATGTTACAAATTACATCTTTCACTAACTCTTGATGAAAGTGCCCGTAACTCTAGTATTTGACTTGAAACTATTGCTTACATATTGTCTGATCCCCAACAAGATACAGTTCTAGAAACTCAAGAAATTTACCTACAGAAATAAAATAGTTTACTTCCATCTCTTGTCCAGGAGAGTCCAAGCGCTAAGCAGGCCTGGCCTCACAGGAGACACAGAGAGCAGAGCGTCGGAGCAAGTGGCATCGGTCAGCCTTGCTCATCACTGTGCACACACATTCATTCATTTCATGGGGGTCTCCTCCAAAGTATGAGGCTGTACTGGCCTTGGGAACTGCAACTGTCAATTCCATTGACTAGAAATTGTTTGAATACCCCAGCTGTGACCATACCAACTCAGTTACAGACCAAAACTGGTCAGTTTGGTGAGCATTTGCCTCTTCCCAGTTCTTCAGCACAGACATCTGGTTAAGTTAACCAACATCTGAGAAGCATATAAAAAAACTGAAAGAAACTTTGACTGAAGTACTGCCCTGTTATCAGGGACTGGTGGAGTCAATCCTGTCTCTTAAGGTAGAAGACTGATGCCATCTTCTATCATGCCCAGTTAGCTATCAATTGTGGCAAATTCAAGTCCCCAGCTGGCTTTGAACAAATTTCATATGAAGGCACCATACTAGAAGCTTTATACTGGTTATCTTTCACTTTCATAATAAAAAGGGGAACAGCCTTTCTTACCATTCCCCTCTTCAAGAGACAATTTCAAGACATTTTAACAGTCTCCTGGACACTAACCAGAATTAAGTCTGCTAAAGCACTGTCAATTTATCTGTCAATGCACAGANCAAGAGACAATTTCAAGACATTTTTTAACAGTCCCCTGGACACTAACCAGGAGAACCCCAGTGCTAACAACAAGCAACAGTTACTAGAGGAAAGGAAAAAGGGAGATGCTTTTTTCAGTTCCCCAAATTCCTTTAAGAATATAAGGATTTCGAGACTTTTTTATTTCACATAAACAATCCTTCAATCCAGCTTTCACTAAGGCTAATAGCTGCCTGAACACCACTGTTGAAAGTCATTTGAGAATCCTCAGAATATCCTGCCATGCCTTTTGAACCTGCACCATGAAAGTAAGGTTTCCTGCCACTCTGAAGCACTTGCACATCCGAGTTTCACCTTGTGTGTTTGCTTTGTATGGGGTGCTGGCAATGTAGGAGGCAACTGAAATAGATTTAAGAGTTGTATTTCCAGAGCTGGAAACCCAGCAATGTTTTCTGGTAGGTTTATAGATAGATGTTTCTCACACATTCTATTCAGCATACAGACAAGTGACAATAGTAGGACAGGCTCTCCAGAAAGCTTCATCTCCCGAAGTCCTGGTAAATCCAGGCCTCTTAAGGTAAAAGGCTAGAGGAGCCAGATAAGCCATATCTCATGTAATCTGATATGTCACCTTCCTTTTCCTGCACAGAGGGCTCACATTCAAGAGCTTTTACAGATTAACACAATGAACTAAGGCCATCAACACAGATATCTACAGCAACTTTCACAGTCCATATAAAATGTTTGTTGCCAGCAGAGGGGGAAAGGCACTAGAGAGATCAAAGGAAAAATAATGAGAGAAATATTAAGCCCCACTTCCAGAAGTAACTCATATGTAAATGTACACTTTTAAAATACATTTCTATACATAAAATATAAATATATATAAAAAAAATCACAATGCTAACAATGCATTTTACTAATACTATCCAATGGAGAGGAGGGTTTGGAAAGTGTTGATTGTGGGCCTTATTTTGACAGTTTATCACTGTTTCTTCAATTATGTCTGAACACAGATTGTATGTCAGTTTAATCCTATGGAGCTAGCCCCTGATTTAGAATTTAAATCTTTCTTTATATACATTAGCAGTTTTTCTCAGATTCTTCTAAAAATTGCCATTGGCATAGAGCAAATCAGATTTCAGCAATGTTGAAAGATATTTTATACCTTCACACAGATATTTTTTCTGGGATATCAGGACAGTTGGAGTGAGTGAGTGGTCAGGAGGTGAAGTATTCCATAGACATCCCATTTACTCAGGACTGTTTGCTTCCTGCATGTTTTTAGAATTCAGAAGCACAGAATGTAAAACAATAATGCACATAGTTTCATAGCAAGTTTAGGCTGTATTTATTTCAAGACATACTTAACAAAAAACTGATTCATGACTGACAGAACATGTGCTTGAAAGTGTTTAAAAAAGAAAAAAAGCCTTGTTAAAACTAAGAAACTGAAAACAAAAGCTAAAGAAACGCGCTTAAAGATTACTAGCCATAGACAAATAGCCTCACCTTTAGCCTTTCTTCCAAAAGGAAGACTAGGATTCACTGAGAATTGGACGACAACTGGACCCCAGTTTCCAAAACATAACCTGTGGTGTGGCATATACACCTATACAACAGCAGAGAAAAGGAAAAAGAGAGGCCTGTTCAGCTAAAGGAATATTGCTATAGATGCTTTTCAGAGTATCCTATTGGCAAATCTAGTCATGTATTCTGCTGGAGAAGCTGAGCAGAAAGGGGACACAGAACAAGAACAGACCAGAGGGGCTGGGAGCGGGTACATGACATTCTAGGACAAGAATCAGAGCAAAGAAACCAGCCCACTCGTCCAAGAGCCAGACTTGAGTTCATGCCTGATTTTTCTTTCCTGGTGCCAAGTGCAAATGGGAGGAGTGCTATGGAGGACACATATTCATCCCTCAGACAGCACTGAAGGAAAGAAGCTTCTTACATCATTCTCTTAATGGCTATTTCAGGCATGTCCATGCAAGAGGCTGATCACATCAAATGGGGCAGCTGACGGAAGCCAGTAGGTCTCACCTGTGAAATGCCACCTCACAGAATTAGGGTCCATGAATGAGAAATATCTTTGGAGAGACACAAGGAAGTCTCATCACACCCTCACCCCCTGCTCCCCACTTTCCCCAACTGAAAGGAAGATGGTGTCAACACAGACCATAAGGAGGAGAGGTTTACAGAGCATCTCTGGGAACAGGGAGAGGGATGTGGGAAGTAAGACTGGCAGATGGCAACTGAAGGCAAATGGAGTTTAAGTGCTACAGAGGAAGAGATTTTTAGCAGCTCTAGATAGGCCCTTGTTATGGAAAGAAAACAGTTAAGACAACAGTCCTTCCTCCTCCCTGCTGCATTGGTGAAATGCCAGAAGCACTTTACTAAAGTTCACATAAGCATGGGGGAAATGGAACTTCAAACATCTGGAGTATGGAGGTCAGACAGTGCTGCAGAAGCAGCTGGCCCTGCACGCAGGAGGCGGCTGTCTGCCAGGACGTCAGTGAGTGAGGAGGTGGGATGGGTCTGTGGCTGAAAGTAAGAGCCTGGAAAACGGCAGATTGAAGTTCTATTCCTGGCTCTGCCAGACCTCCTGAGCTATGCCAAGCAAGGAGCTTTGCTGCTTGGGCTTGGAGCTGTGCACCTGCAGCAGCACCTAGAATAGATAGAGTATAGGTGGGCACAGGTACAGGCAGCACTGCCGCAGCAGCCTGCTCTGAGCACAGTGACAGCCCAGATTTCTCTGTTAAACGCCTTCCCCTGATGCTTTTAATTGCTAATGAAAATGCACGAGTGAGTTACAGATCACACTTCCTGTGCTTTGGCAAAATCTACTGCCAATTTTAACCATTTAAGCAAACTAAATGTACATACACTACAATAAGAAGTACTTTATGAACATTATTCATTTAAAAAAAGCACGATCCCTCCAATGACCAGTGATACATGTTTATATGGAGTACAACAAATTTTTCTGTTCTAGATAACTTTCTTTTCTTTCAAATGCAACTGCTAGTTCAATACCTTCTTCAAGAACGTGAGTATAATAAACAGGTAGAAAAAATGCATCACTAATGTAGAACTCTGTGGGAAGACACAGAGAAGAGGAAACAAGGCATTTATCTCCACCTGCCTCTGAAAGTCTATGGCTTTTCAGCATCCAATGTCAGGAGTAGGGGAAGAGAGAGAAGTTCTATTAGCTTCCATGGTGTTATTCCCTGTTCTGACACAAAATCCCTGATCACTCTAGAATATGGTTTCCAGTGTTTGCAGGAGACTCAGCTGTGGCTGAACCCCACACCCCACCACTTCACAAGCACTGCACGACAGGAAGTACAGACCCAGCTCCCCATCAGATCAAAATTACAGCACATGGCAAATTAAGAACTGGTAACCATCCACTTGAGTTTCACACTGTGACAAACATCTTTCTGAATGTTAGTTCTTCTACTCAGCCCTTCCTCTAACCCACCACCTTCCTTTCACCAAGAGAGGATTCCAATAAGAACTATAAAGGCATATCGCCTCTCCTCTGTTGTTCCACACAGTGAACTGAACAGACATTTCAATGCTTAACTAACACCAGTTGCTGATTAAAATCAGTCTTTAAAGTGGTAGACACTTCAAAAGAGAAGTGTTTCAACACTACAATCCGATGGATTTTTGACAGAACAACATTTGGGATATGCAGTCATGTTACATTTGTATTCGGCCCTAAAAAGCACAAAAAGCAAATAAATGCTTTTGATTATGCAAAGTCAAAATTCTAGCTGTATGTGTAAGTGTATTTCAGTTCTGTGAAATTAGATTTTAGTAACTTCAAATTTTTTTTTTTGCTGGGTATTCCTGAAGATATGTATGAAGAAGTCAATTCAAAAGAAAAAAAGAAGAAAAGGAAACTAACTTATGCAAGTTTCCACGTAAGAGTTCCAACATTTTAAAGTAGCTGATTGAATCCCTCTTTTCCTTACTGGAAGCAATGCACTTGTCTAGAATTAAACAAAACATACAAACCTAAATATATTTCTGACTGTAGGAAAGCACAACAGAAACTAAAAATTAAACTGCTTCTTCAGTAGTTTGGACTCACTAAAGAACCACCATGGGAGTAGAACAAAACTGTACGTCAAACGAAAAGCATTTTGTGTGCCAAAAAAAGCAACTTCATAGGAGATGAACATGTGCAATTGCAAAGAGCACTGCAGGTGGCTGAAAAGGAAACCATCTAAAAAAAGCCTATGAAAAATAAACTCAACAGAACAAGTCTGAATTTTCTGAAAGTTTGTCTGAGGTAAGAAGCTGATGAAGCTGTAACAATGATGAGTCAGAATGCTCATGCTTGAACTAAAAAAAAAGAAAAAAGCCCAAAGCCCAATACTTCACATTTAGTCGTAAACTGGCAAGCCAAACTGGAAAGAGCATGAGACAGAACCCACAACAAAAAAAAAAGAGCTAATATTGCCTTAGCCTTAATGTATCACCTCTACAGTGCTTTAGTTAATCAGCTCTAATAGTAAAAATAAAATATTTTCCAATAATAAAGGTTATGTTACATGGATGGCATAGTGGATTTATTGTATACTTCAAAATAATTATTATGCTAAAGAATAACAAAACTAACACATAAAAGCTATCCTCAATTATCACATGCATTTACTTGAAAGTGATCTGAATTAATTTTCAGACACATACTTTTCTTAAAACAAAAAAATCACAACCACCAAATGACCTAAAACCAACAAAAAATACACATACACCCACAAATACACAAACACATATACAAAAATGCCTCTCCCAAGCATGCTCCTTTCTCCACATGAATTCAGGGCCTATGAGATGTCTAAGGCTGACATTTCTAGGAGAGACAGTTTCCCTCACATTTAAAACAAGGACAGCATACGTTGGAATGATGAGGGGTATCCTTTAGCTACCTGCAGACATAGTTTGATGACAAATCACCCAAGGCACAATGTTACTTCTATCCCTCTTTGATCATATGTCATCTGACGGTAGTGATACAAGCTAGTGGGAGATGTGCTGGTTTTCAGTTGGGTCAGCATTGCACCAGGAGTAACTCAGGGGTATTAATTAAACAACCATCACGTGGCTAAAGGCCACACTATCTACACCACAAACCCTCTTTGATTAGTGCCACAAACACAGCTTACCCTACATGAAATGTCTATTTCTCATTTCCTAAGTGTTCAAGGGTTGAATATTCCACTTTCTTCAGAAGAGCACTACTAAAGTTCTGGATGTTTTAAAGATTTTTTAAATAAAAAAGTAGGCAAGATGCAACTTTGTTGCAACACTATGAGACGCTACTCCAATGGAGTTATAACCACCAATGGCAATTTTTTTCCTCTTGTCCCTACTGCCCATCAGTAAAATAGGGTGGCAGGAACAATCCTCAGCCACTATAGATTCCAATCTAAAAGTTTTCAGTACATATATTCTACTTTACAGTTCACTTAATACCCATACTGCTATCTTCTGCATATTATTGTAGCAAAGAGCTCTTCCATGTCCCTTGAATACCAAAACAACTAGGATCTGACAAATTCCTCACTTTCATTTTCAAAGACAAATATAGAACAAAATGGATCAACTTTCTGATGCAGCCTGTCCTTTCTCAAACCCCCTTCAGCAAGAAGGTACATCAACAGGGGACAAGCATAGCAGCATCATGAACTTCCCTCAGCTCGAACTTCTTCCAAAAACTGAGTTTCCACAGCACTGCATGTGGATGCCTATTAAGATACTCAGGCAAAAAAAGAGAGTTGATAAAAATTCCCTCACATGTTTCCTAAGACTGCGTTACTATTTTGGACTGAGTCATACAGACTTCTTGCAATTTGGGATATATTAAGTAAAAGCAGAAGACAGACAAGTAAATCACAAGCATGTATGACATTTTCCAGCTTAACAGGGTGGGAAGGAAGGGTCAAGGCAGAGATGGAATTGCTAAGGCTGCTCTAATTCTCCATTGCCATTTTTATTTCCACACACAACTCAAACAGGAAGTTGCACATTGTTTCTGTAAATGGATTTCCATTAGCCTCCCAACTCTTGGCCACGACTGATATGAAATACTGCAGTTACATCTGTTGGTAACATCCAGATGGCCTCAGAAGTCCCAGCAGCACTTACCCCATACTGAGCCATAACCTTATCCAGCCAAAACTTTTTCTGACTAAGGCAGGGCCTATTGGCAGAGGGAGCATGGCCCATGAAGAAACTGTGCCATCATTCAGCCCGTCCATCAGGACCACATCTCAGGCTTGTACGTGCACACGTCCAAAATTGAGACCTTGACTCCGTCCTGTGCAAGGGCACCTGAACACAAACACTGCAGCCTGATGGCAGGTTAAAAGACAGTACAAGACTTGAAGAGAAGCCTTCTGCGTAAGCACAGAGACACAGGCACACCACTATGTCCCTGCTGCTGAATGTATTATCCTACTATTGCTAGTCAATTCATTAGACTGATCATGTGCTCAGAAATTAGCCATTTCCACGGTGCAGTTATTAGCATAATGATTAAATGTGATTGCAAACACTTGGGGAGAAGCAGAGCATCAGCCACTGGAGAGGACATAGAGAATGAAGCCAGTCAAAGAAGCAGCTGGAAGTCTGCAGTTTTCAAGACCTTGTCTCCAGGATAACTGAGCCCACAATTCAGCAAATAGGGGGCTGAGAACAAAACACTGTCTGTCACAAGAGAATGGCAGGAAAAAGAAGACTGGCCATCTTCTACTGTCACTTTAGGCAGAAGTTGTACATACGCTACACAAATATTGACCAATGAAGTGTTTACAGCTAAGTGAGGAGGGCAGACCGGTGCCCTGGTGATGGTGCTCCAAACACCATGGTGGGTTATGAGCCTCTGAATGGCACCACAGAGTTTCAAGAGGCAGCTCTACCACTCCACAGTAGCAACCGCCACGGACATGTGCACGACTGGACACTGACCTGGGCAGTGCTGGACAGCTAAACGCACACTGAAGAGTTCCCGAATGCCTGCAAGAAACCTGAGTGCCCAGGAAAGTGGTGAGATTGATAGCTCGCTACCTTAATCAGGGAGGGAGGTGTAGCTAAACACACACTGAAGAGTTCCTGAATGCCTGCAAGAAACCTGAGTGCCCAGGAAAGTGGTGGGATTGATACCTCGCTACCTTAACCAGGGAGGGAGGTGCTGAGCTCCCCAAGAGATGAAGGGGTACATCACAACATAATTTAATGGGCTACAAAAAAGACAGCTGTGCAAACTTCTCTGGCCTATCTCCCCCCACTACTTTGGTAAAGTCTGGGGAGGTCAATATACTTTTTGGATTTAAACTGTGTATATCCATTCAGCAATACAGAGTGTGTTTACTCCCAGAAGTACACAGCTAATATAAACAACAACTACGCATTTGTTTTAAGAACTACCACGACTAAGGAATCTCGGCAAATGGGCAGGAGGGGAAGAGTACACAGGAAAATTATCCAAGTAAGATCTGCAGACTGCTCAATCTGTTTTCCCAGGATGTTTGCTTAAGTCACATAATTGTTTGCAGAACCTCTGCTTTCTAAAAATGCATTTGGAAAAATTCATTCCACATTTTCTTAAATCAGTTTCTACTGATTGGATGATGCTTTTAAATATTCTAAAAGTAGGTAACCTGTCATTATCCAATAACACCGGTCAGCAGTGTTCTCTGAAAAGTACTCTAGGCAAACATTTCACATGAAAACCAGTATTTTAAAAGTTTTTCAAATAATTTTTTTAAAATGTCAGATATATTTAGTCCAAGTATTTCAGCCAGCTCTAGCAGAGAGCACCTCTGAAGAAATTTCTGCATTGACTGAAGGACTACACATTAATGCAGCTCAAGGAAATACAGTCTTAAAGTTGTTGAGCTGAAAATAAGATGCCAGTAACTTGGAGTTGTGGTCCCCTCACTCCTCTTTTGCTCCTATGTCTGGAAGTCTAGAAGTAAGAAGCAAGCTAACTGGGAGAGAATCTTGATATTCTTGCTGCCAGCCCAGGGGCACACTGCACTGCAGGAGGAATTTGCTGCTTAAAGCAGCAAAATCCTCAGTGACTGAACTTGAGTTTTGCTCACTGAGGGCTTATGAAAACCATCCCCCTCTTCCTGAGCTTTTTGTTATTTATTAATGTGCCACAGCCTGAGCACAGAAAAGGGAAAAATTTTTGTTATTTTAACCAAAGCACCATGAACACCCCCAGAAACTCTCTCCTCTAGTTTTAGCATTCGGATGCCAGAGTACCATCAAACGCTACCACTACATCATGGGTGCTTCAAAACTGTAATAGATGCAACTTCTGTGGCCAGCTCTCATGCTACCATCAAAATAAGGCACTAGCAGACATATCTACAGGTCTGAACACCATTCATGACACAAAAACAGAGATGCTTAATTACACATCAGTTTAGGACGAGGCTAAACCAGGGATATGTAGGTGGTAAGATGGCCATCCTCAGTGTGAAGAGCGGAACAAATAAAATAAAGGATGACCTGGCTCCTGTCACCTTATAGGTGACATAACCCTATCAGTGCTGGTTCTTAACACGAGATTTACTGTGTATGAGGAAACTAAATCAAAATACAGTGACACAGGTAAAAGATTAGATAGCTGAGAAAGGCTAATTTGTTTCAGGCATTTTGACTGGACTTCTTTCTTTACCTTAATGACTCATAATTACATGAGGTTAGAACATTTCTGTTATGATTTGGAGATTCTTCCATTTCCCAAATGGAGATTGTCCTCAATTACTTCAGCACCTCACCCATCACCACAGCAGGCAAAAAGTGCCCTGAGATGGAGTACTGAAATAACATAGTATTTCTACTATTCTTCCACTCTCAGATGCCGTAATCTGCCAAGACACACGTGCAGGTTAACTGCATAATTTCAAGTTAAGTTTCCTTCTTATTTTTAATCTAAGTTTTAATTAAAAGAAATTCAAGAACTATTTAGAAGAATGCACAAATTGCTAGTCCACACCGGCTGTCATCTTATTAGCTTACCACACACTACCTATGAGCTATTAAAGAGCAAAAATATATGTACCCTGCTCAAAAACTTCAGTTAACACCTTTTTCAGCCTAGCTGAGGAGACAAGCCTTATCCACAGCAGAACTCATCTTTTCTAGTCCTGGTACTACATCTAGCCATTACTGCATCTTGCTCAATACTTGACTTAACAACACACGTAAGAAAATCCTATAAATGGACAAAGAAGGATCAGCTTCCCAAAGACGACGTTTATCTCCTTTCCAGTCAGATAAAGGTTGATTTGTGGTTTGAAGGCTTATCTTGCAACTTTATATAGCCTAGTTTTGAACATAGTTCAAAAACATTAACTTAAAATGGAAAAAAAAAATCCTCTAAGACACTGAGTTCAACATGCAAGCAGAATCTCCTACATTCAAATCAAGCCTTTCAGTCATTATTCAATTTCCTTGTTTTTATATTTTCAAATGATGGCCCAACTGACTTTTCCTGAAGCAATGACATGTTTTATTATTTCCATCATGACCCCTCTCTAAGTTCCCTATCCTACTTGTTCTTACTTTATATTTAGAAGCCTAATAGCTTTTAATCATACCCTTGCTGCTCCTGGTCTTGCCACATAGAGGAATTTGAGATAGCATGACAAGATCAGGTTGATATTATTTCTCTCTTGCAAGCAAGGACAGAGAAGCCAGTTAGAGAAATAGCAAACCGTGCTTCAGTCCTGGTGGGAGACCACACTGAATTGTACCATTGGATCCATTGTAAATAATCATCCTGGGACAACGTGTGAGGGGAAGAAGCAAATGCTTTTAGGCATGAACAGGTGAAGCTACAAAACCACTAAACATTAGCACTCATACAAGGATACATTCATTAAAAAGTCCTAGTTACTCAGATTCTCAAAGAGGAAGCAAACAGCATACAAGACCTGTGGTTCTGTGGACACGTATTACTTATATTTTTATGCCCATAACATAGAATTAGGCACAATATTTGTCAAAATTATTAAATAATATAACTATTCGTTGGAACCAGAATTCAGTATTAGAGAGGAAAACGACAGCTTTAGTAATCTAATTTTTGGAATTGAGAAAGAGGCACACATACTTTTATGCTGGTTACTTCTACATGCATAGTCAACATTCCAAAGGGGAATGACTGAAATAGCAAATGATGGCCTTAGCTAGTTCTCAATCAAAATGTGCTAGTTCAAAACACATTCTGAGTTTTCTCAGAAAATAATAAAAATTCTACATATAGTACAGCTTTTAAACAAACAAATTTACAGTTGTACTTCCACTGCCACCACAATGCCCTCTCTGTGTCTAGCAGCAGGGTCAGTGAAGAACCAACAATATTCTCTAGCAGAATAAGTTGTCCCAAATAAACAATGTTCAGAGTAACCTATTTAGGTCTTTAGCCATAAATTATACCACCCAACACAATTTCACATTTTTTTCCAGTACAGTGAAGGGAAACTTCACTTTGTGGTTTGGGACTGCCTCAGTGATGCGCCAATGATGCTGGGGAAGGGAAGGGATACCCACCAAGGCTCAGGAGCACATAACAAGTGCTTAATAAAATTAACATAGTTGGATAGATTTTCACACTTTATACACACTTTTTCAAAGTTATAAAGAAAAAAAAAGAAGTTGTCTCAGCTTTAGAAGAGCAGCTACCGAGTCATTCATAGACCTCCCATGAACTAATTAAGTGTTCTCTGCATATATATGACCTGTAAGAGGGCTTTTACAAGACATGTGTAACAGATACTAATAGGTCCCAAAAGGCTGCTAATAATGAGAATAAAGTCAGACCAGCAGCAGCATAAAAAGTGGCAGTGTTATTACTGGCTTATAAACACTCATGTGAATCATTACTTGGTTTTCCACCTGCAGATCAAAGTTAACTAAGCACTTATGTGCTCCAAGTAAAACCAGCCAGCAGAAAGCACTAAGCAATTCTTATCTGAATGGCGTAAGAAGTCCAGCCACAAGCACCCAGCAGGATGTGTTCCTGTGCTTGAGTGGCAGCTTCAGTGATGCTGTACAATGAATGCTGTTACTCATCTGCTCCACAGTAAGTTTCTTGTACTTGTTCTTCCCCTCCGTTTCCCCAAAAAGAGTCAGCTCAAGCACACCACTACCCAGCTGCCACAAAAACCAACATCCCAAATACCTGCACTGGACGGCACAAGTACAGCAACTAACTAAACGCTCTGGTGGCTGGTTACCGGCTGTTTTATTAGGCACAATGTTCTTATCACCTTGTACACTGCATTTATGCAATTAAAACATTGACAGAGATAGAATTTTAATTCAATGTAAACCAGGAACTATTCACATGTGAAGACTGCTGGTTTACTAAGACTTGAAATAAAAAGAAAATCTATTTCAGGCAGCAAGCTAATCACATGCATCTGAAGAAAAAAAAAAAAGACCAAGACTCCTTGGAAAGTCCAATATGTGACTTTATATCAGGTTAGTGACGCATTTCGTCTATGTGGTATATCTTCCAGATATGAGAGGTTTTCATTAAAAAGACTGCACAAACACTGATGACTCCTTTGTTACACAAAATTGTCAAAAAGGCCTTTCAGAGTCATGTTCACAGCCCTGGATTTTTGGCTTTGATTTCAGAAAACAAGAGGCTGCATCAGGCCTCTTAATTTAGTATTTAATGAGGTATCTAGAGCTTACAGCCAAATAACCATTGAGCAGAAAGAAGCTTTTAATGGTCTAAAACACATTGAAAACTGCATTCAGACTGCCCTTCTAGCAAACAGTGGAATGAGAATAAGCATATGAAGGAATTCATGACACTCAATGGCTATTAAAGTCAGCAACTTTTCCCATTCCCCAAAAATATGGTCAAAACCCTGCATTCGATAGGGCAAAAAAAAATGTGTGAAACAAAGGTTTCTGGTACAGTTTCTTCTTCATCAAAGCAACTGCTCTTCCCCATCACAGGAAGGCTGACATTGTGGTTGCTCTCCCATAGGTGTACATGACTAAGTGTCATGGGGGGGTTGCTTTGATTTGTTTGTTGGTAATGTGCTGGGGGTTTTTTTTGATTCATCCGCTGAACTGCACAGGAATTACAGGCATCCTATGTATATTCTTTTGTGGACATGAAGGGAATTTCTCAACTGAACGGCTGACAAGGCAACTCTTACACATTATACTACTTTCTGAGCAATTTATATATATCATGTAGAAGCTGATATGCACAAAGTTGACAATAATTTTCATAAGCAGACAGATAAACAGAGCAAGCATAGCACAACTTCTTGGAGCCTTGGCCTCTATCAGGGAGAGAGCAGGAAGAACAGGATGTGAAGCAAAGGTCACAGAGAAAACCGTCAGCACTTTATTAGGAGAGGGAATGTCACCCAAGGCAAGCTTAATCTAAACAAAAGGTGCAAGTTTCTTGCCATATTTAGAGTATTTGTGGCTGCTGATAGGCAAGGACAGTCCAAGAGAACCACACAGAAGACATTATCTTTTTAATGTATACAACATTAGATGATGCACTAGTTCCTGCTCATATTTTTGGTCTCTCCACACACTTCTGGATGTGTGGAAAGGAAAGTTTGGATGGAAGTGGAGCTTATCAGATTTGTAGATATGTGATGGCAGTTTCTTCCCTGACTTTGCAATTACCTCCGCCCCCTCCCCTTCCCCATTAGTTCCTGTAACTTATGATGTGCCTTTCAAGGATACAAAGTCAGCTTTTAGGATACATCCAGCTACTGCAGTGTAATACCGAAGAGTCATGGCAGAGATCCAGTGCTGCATCACACTCCAAAATAAAAAGGCTTTTCCCAACTCCATGCACTAATCTGCCAAGCTTCAGGTTGTGGCTAGCTGTTTAACACTACATTGTCACTACCAAGCCAGAGACTAACTGCAGAGACAGAAACAGACTTACGTACTAGCAGGCTACCGTAACATCACTGCTTTGCTTTCTCTTCATCAGACCAAACTAGCACAACTCCTTCAACCTCTCCTTGTAGGCTGCATGCTCCATGCCCCTGACCATCTCTGCATCCCTCTCTGATGGACTGTCTCCAGCTTCCCTAAATCACTCTTGAACAAGGCAGAGGTAACCAAACGAGAAAAAAAACACCAACCCAAACCCAGCACCCTAGATGAAATCACATCACTGCCTTTCATCTGCCAGCCACAATCTTCCCAAGGCAGCCCCACCTCACTACTTCACTTATTCAGATAGCCTTGTGGTGTTGGCTCATGCTCAGCACAGCACCCATCAGCACACCAGCTGCTTTCCAGCCCATTGCTACTCACACAGCCACCTCCCAGTGCATACAAATGCACTTTGGGCTCTACCCTAGAGTGTAGGACCTTGCACCTTGCCCAGTTTCCCAAGGTTTTTGCTGGTTCAATAGGAGTCCTGCATACTGAAGCTGTGCCATTCAGCATATGAATCGCCTTTCCTAATTTAGAGTTAGTCCCAGATTTGTTGAGGATATGCTTTCTATTCTGAATGGTCTCCAACGAATGTTCTGAACACTGTGGGCTCCAGTACTGACCCTGCTTGTTAGCAGCAACCAACCACTTGCTAGTTCTGGCTAAACTCTCCAATTAACAGTCCTTCCATCTAGGCCACATGTTCTTCAGGTTAGAGACAAAGGTCAGGGGTCTAAGCACTTACTTCTTTTTAAAGAGGCAACTTCAGCGTAAAAGTACCTGAACAGCTGTACTTTGGAAGTACAGTCACCACTAAGAGGATCTGGAAAGGCCTTTTGAGGCCATCCGTAAGTGTACTAAAGTACTTCACATAATTGTTTGTTTCTAGACATGACCATGAACATTCATCAGCATATTTGTCACATTTTCTACCCCCTTTCTACTTCTTGGCTTTCAAACACAAATTAAACTGTGTTGTGATCATACACCACAATCCGTAAATGCAGTATCACATTAATCCAAAGAACACATAAATTCTGAAAGCTCTTTCCCATAAAAACTCAATCATAGAGAGTCACCACTGTACCTGCACTGCCTTTTGCCCCTTCAAACACCAGAGACAGGCTGAGCATCTAACAGCTCTTGTGCTCCTCTTCCCTGTCAAACACCAACTTGCTGCTGCTTAGAAGCTCACCCCTTACAGCCTCAGAACACGTTTAGCAGGGCTTCCCTGAAACCTAATCCACATCAGTCCTGACTGGTAGCTAAACCAGTGGAAAGATCTTAGTATTTGGGACTGTCTGTGTGTGATTCAACACAGGCTACAGCTGTAAGACTGAGAAAGCCTACAAGAAGACATCTTCGTATCTGCACTGTTGCCCCAACTTTACCCACACAACCATGCCGGAGCACAAGGCTTTGGCTTTCTGCTTTCAGATGGCACTTGAATTACACATGCAGTTAATTAGACATGGATGGAAACAGGCAAGATTCTCTGAACTAATTCAAGGGAGTTCTTAAACTATTTTTTTAGTTCTAAAAGCTTATAACTTTTAATGGTAACAAAAGATGCACGTGTATATTTTCTTTGCTGAGAGTGATGTTTTCAGAACACATTGTTTTGCAATAGTCCCTATTTCACATTAGAGGAGAGCTTCAGATTCAAAAGAAAACCTTCACACAATGTTTAAGGACGGCAGTGTTTCCTGGTAAAAATTATCATTTCTTAAAAAGGAGACTACTGCTTTCTTCATGCCTGGATTTAAATACTGAGCTATTTAAAAACTGTTTATGTAGAGGGAGGAAAAAAAGGAATAGTTGCTACACCCAGTGCTGCGGCTCTGACAAACATGAGCGCTGACCTGTTACATTTTTCAGTTTTGACACAGTAAACAAGGATGTCCCTGTCAACCTCTCTCCTCTGAGAAATCTGGCTGTCCCATCTTCATTCTCTTGAACTTTGTGGAAACGAAGCAGCAAACATTTATCTTAAAGTATATGTTTAAGTCAACTCATTTCCAAGAAGAAGAGAAGAAGAGCTGAGTACAACCAAGAAACAGTGCTGAGTACAGAGGGACAATCACTTCCCCAGTCCTGCTGGCCACACTATTTCTGACACAGGCCAGGATGGCACTGGTGGTCTTGGCCACTCGAGCACATGCTGGGACAAGTTCAGCTTCTGTTGACCAACGCCCCAGGTCCTTTTCTGCTGGGCAGCTTTCCAGATACTTCTTCAAGCCTGAAATGCTGCATGGGGTTGTTGTAGTCCAGCTGCAGCGTCTTGTTGAACTTCAGACCATTAGCCTCTTGCGATCCATCCAGCCTGCCCAGATCCCTCTGCAGAGCCTTCCCGCCCCCCAGCAGACCAACACTCCCACCCCACCTGCTGTGTCTACAAGTTGACTGAGGGTGCCCTTGATCCTCTCATGCAGATCATTGATAAAGATATTAAACAAGACTGGCCTCAATACCAAGCCCTGAGGAACACCGCTGGTGAGTGGCCACCAGCTGGATGTAACTCCATTCACTAACACCCTCTGGGCCTGGCCATCTCAACAGTTTTCTACGCAGCAAAGAGCAGCAACTTTTTCCAGGAGATGCTGTGGGAAATGGTGCCAAAGGCTTTTTTTCAGTAAGGTCCAGGTAGACACATCCATAGCTTCTGTCTCATCCACTAAGTGGGTCTCTTTGTCATGGAAGGGGATCAGGTTGGTCAAGCAGGACTTGCCTTTCACAAACCCATCCTGGCTGGGCCTGATCCCCTGGTTTCATGCATCACATGATGGCAATCAAGATGATGTGTTCCATGACCTTCCCTGGCACTGAGGTTGGGCTGACAGGCTTGTAGTTCCTTGGATCCTGCATTTGACCCTTCTTGTGGGATGGTGTCTGGCACATTTGCTAAGCTAATGCCATTCCTGAAGTCTTGATGCTCGTGTTGATGCAAAGTATACACTTACTATCTTCTCCCCCCAAATCTTGCCTAACAGGACAAGTAGGATCCCTTATATCCAGAAGGGTTTTCAAACTCCTCCAGAAGAGTGACCAAGTCTGTGCTCTGCCATATCAGAGCAGCTTGGAAAGGTCACGTCAGCTTGGCAATGCTCCAAGTCAATATGAAGGATTTAAACCAAAGAGCTGAGCTCTATGTGCACAGCCCCCTGCACTGGGCGTAGTAAATGATCACATGGCAGCTCCCTCCAGACCCATGCATTACAGCTGAAAGACAACTGTAACTGCAGAAAATGCAGATGCAGCGGGGCAGGTTTTTGCTCTGGCTGCTATGTGAAAGCCATTCCCGGCGCTGTTCGCTGCCTCCATGTCCTCAGAAAAGTGCTCCCTCACCTCATTTCGATTACCCACAGGAAGCCTCTGTGTTTGTGCTCAACAAGAAACAAAAGCCAAGTAATTCTTTTCCTATAAAATCAAGCACAATTTATATCTGCAAAATTAGGCTCCAGAAAGAATATAACACACTAGTCCATCACCTAACTTTTCATGACTGCCTCTTCCAGTGAAGATATAAAGCTAGGAAAAATACAGAGTGGCTACTAATCACACTTAGCTATCCAGGGATTTAGCTTAAAGTCATTCTGGAGAACATGCATAGTGAACTGAAAAACAGTATGGAAACAGACACTGTCTGTGCTCAGAAGAGCCACGGGATTTTCTTCCTTAGAGTAACTATCAAATTGTACATTATTTCACAGATAGCTGCTCTTTTTTGCAATTGACTGGCGATGCCTCAGTTCTGTGTTTCTAGGCAATACTTCTTTCATGAAGAAGAATGCCATTTTGAGAATTGGTTCATCCCCATGCTTTAGGAACATGAAAATATTTATAATTGATACAGCCACAGGGAAGGATGCTGGAGATCCCAAAGCATTTAAAAACAGTCTATCACACCAACTGCACAGTCAATTTAAGAAACGCAGTTGAAGCATTTGAGCAGAAACACTTCAAAGCAAATAGCTGAGCTGGTATGTGTGCATTATCTGTATCCAGTTTAATTCTACAAAATTAGTCTGCAGAGGTTCATTTATAAGCAAGGATTAGTTTCAAGCAAGACCAACCAGGACAGAAACTACAAGCAAGTGACCTTGCTAAACACTCCTCAAAAGCTTTACAAAGCACTGATTGTTCACAGCCTTTAGCAAACAGTTCATGTATCAGGTGACTCAACAGCTTTCAGCACAGTCCCTTCAATCCAAGCAGCAAATAGTACAGAGGGTTAACACCTTTTATGCTAGTATCAAATATTTTGGCTTTTTCCATGGTTAGTCATATTAGTGGGCCAATGTGAATTTAAGAATAATCGCTTCACACACACACAGTGCAGCTCTCAGACATTTAAGAAAAGATATATTCAGTACAAGAGGGCATCTACTGCTTGGGGAAGTCTGTAGGTTCAGATCTTTATCCAGTCATTTCTTAAGAGGCAGTCACAATCCTAGCATCTCTGAATACTTAACAGAACAAAAAACTTATCATTTCCTCCTACTTTCCTGTTATAGTGGCAGGTACTTTTTTAAATACTTCACACAGCTTTTAACAGTGTTTAGTTCTCAGCACATGTTAACCTCACATGCCTTTTTGATAGGTTTGTTACTTGGAGGGCCCTTCCATATGCACTGGAATCTTCTCCCTGCTGACATGTTTTTGATAAAACCAATGTGCTGCCATTTCACAGAAAGATGTTTAGAAACCACAACTCTAAAAAAACAGTTAGAGAGGTTAGCAGGGCTGGGGAGGGAGACAGCAGAGACCATAAGAAGCATTTTCTTTCAAGTATTTGGTCTAAGGTGTACCACCAAGAGGATGCTGGTTGACCAACTAAGGTTTTAAATTCACTGGCTGCACTGAAGAACGTTTTAGGTTGCATCCTGTGCTATTTGTTTATGAAACATCTTAGAGTCACATAGGACAAAGCCCAGTGAAGATCTGTCTGAATTTCACTAAGAGCATGACAGAGTGGATACTGGGCTTTTAACGACTCCCTCAAGCCCATTGCAGAACAGCAGTGTAAGGGTGAAATAACTGAGTCCTGTCCCTGCCTTCACTGGCAGTAATATGGCACGCACCTGGTTACCCAGCAAGACACTTCCAGATTAAACACAGCAGACATTTTTTGGCTGAGTTAGCATACAATCAGGCCAATGATCAGGTACAAGGCAGGCAGCAGCAGCAATGCTTTCCCCCCACAGAAGCAGGCAGCCAGGGTGAAGCTTCAGCCAGGGAAATACAGGCTGCCACAGAGAGGCATAGGCCTGTTCGTTCCTGTCATCTATTTCCATGTCCTCACTGCAGCAACTCCAGTAATACTGCAGTCACAGTACGAGTCAGGCCAGCTCACTCATTCAACTGCCTTAGCTGGGAAGGAGTTTGGCTTGAGCAGGCAGTGGCAGCGTGTGAACCCGTCTCCCGTTCCACACAGCACATGAAATTATAACCTGCAAGGCTATGAAAACAAGTGAACTCACTGCACATGTTAAATAAAATACCTTCCATATGGCACTTCTAACTGGATTTCCTTCAGAAACAGAATCCTTCTCTCTACCCCTCCCTCGAGTGCAGCTTCAGATCTTGAAATCTTAATAATTAATTCCTGCTTTAAATTAAATATAATTTCAGCATTCCTGATACAGGAACTATTTTATTTTGGTCATGACCTTAATCACAAAGCTTGTTTCATAATTATTAGAAAGAAAAAAGCCTTACCATTTTCTACCACAATAAAGAAGTCAACATAAACTATTCAACTCAATAAGAGACACAATAATGCCTCCTCCAACACTGTCAGTCCTCTATTAAAAAAGAAAAGAGATTACCTGGGAGATATGGTTGATGGAGGACTCCATCCTCCGTAGCTGGGACGCTTGGATGTCCAGCAGTTGTAATACATTGTTGGCCAGTGCATTGATCTGATAAGCAACACTGGCTAGAGACTGAGTTGTGTAGGCTTTGGTCTCTTCTAATGCTTTCCTTTTATCTGGAGCCTGTAAAGAAAAAGAACAAAAAGTCTGCTTTAGGCCAGGAAAAGGATGGGGAAGAAGGACAGGAGCAAAAAATACAACCTGTATTTGGAAAAGTCTGTAATCAAGAAGGTCTGATTGAGCAGCCAAAGTACTGAATCTGCATGCGATTTTAAAAATTCTCAATCATACGGAGGAGATAAAGTATTTGAAAAATATTTAATGATAATAAATTTACATGCTAAGACACAATTCATTCAGTAGGAAAAAACACTACCGTGATTTGAGTCACGTTTCTAAAGACCGTCCAATCCCTCATTTCTCAAAAAGCCTCCAAATCCCCATGAACACTGAAATGTTCCTTTTGCCATCTCTTACGAGGTCATGCAGCCCCGACTAATTAAGACAGAAAAATATTTTCCCCCAGTTGGGTGTCCCCTATTCCACACGCCATCTACAAAGTCAACCCTCCAGCTATGCTGGCTACTACTCCCACAGACCAGGAGAAGGGCCAATAGAGCACCAGGATGGCATGCACAGAGGCCTCTCCATACACAAGTACTTGTGAAATTATCCCTCCTCACACAAAAGCTTAATAAACTTTCCTTGACAGCTGAGAACGTTCATCATTGACTGAGAAGACAAACATATTTTGAGTTTATCAGAAAGGAACATATGCTTCCCCCGAAGGGTAAAAATACAGGGAAAAGATACCTTTCCCACTGAAATCACACCTTGCTAAGGTAAAGTCCTCAATCTGTCCTGAGGCATGGCTCCCTAGTCAGAGGGCAGGTTACTGTCCAAGATCAGGAACTGTCTGCATGACTTGAGTTGCATGGCCCAAGGAAGTCCCTCCTCTCTGGCAAGATGGGAGATACCAACACCACCTTTACCATGAAAACACACAGACAGAACCCATTTTGAAGTACTCCCTGTATCACACCTTAGGAGCTGGCCGTGGAGGCCATGAACTTCATCTGTTACCCAACTTGCAAACTGCAGCTATCCAGAGTTTCCTTTTCTTCTATTTGCAATAGAGACGCACTGCATAAGGAAGAGTTTGCAGTACACAATGACTCAGTGTTAGTATAGTTTCTTCCCAATCTTACGTATTTGTGGAATAAACAATACATCTCAGCAACCAATAGAAAACGTTCATATTAATAGCCCCTTCCAACTAGATTTCTATTTTTCTTGTTGATTTCTTTGAATAACACTCTACACACATTGTATGCAAGAGTTACAGTATTAAGTACAAAGCAAGGAAACAAAGACAATCCATTAGCATTCAACTGAGCCCTATGTTTTCCACTTTCCATACACTTTCATTTTTAAATCCTGTCTCTTATTTTTAAGAAAACCAGAAGGCAAGCTGTTCATATACATTATGAAAGTTGCATCATGACCTAAATACTGCAACATGTTATGCTACACTACATTTTGATTACATATTTTTTAAACATGGGTGAATTCTCCCCAATCCAGGAATTTTGTTCATATTCATGACTAACATTCCTAGCAATGTTTGACACTTATTAGTGACACTTGGTTAATGCCATACTTCAAAGAGAATTCATATATAGTTGCCTTCTAAAATGTGAAGCAGTAAGAATGGTTCAATGTAATCCGTTGCCAAAAGGCAGAACAGCTACTGCATGTACTAAGGACACGCTATGTAAAACCTCATTTTTTAGTATTTTCAAACGCAAACAAAGCTACCTTTCATCTAAAAAAAAGTATTGGCATTTCTAGCTGTCAATAAAAATTAGTAAAAGCTGCTTTGCTTCTTCAGAAAACAGAACCTGCAAAACAACTACTAAAGGGTCAAGAAAAAAATTTCCGAA
The DNA here is from genome assembly GCA_013398955.1 of Callaeas wilsoni. NCBI lineage: Eukaryota > Metazoa > Chordata > Aves > Passeriformes > Callaeidae > Callaeas > Callaeas wilsoni. Next base: position 20,689 of record VWPU01012905.1, on the reverse strand, counting down.
AGCCGTCTGGCTTTCCAAAGAGGCATTTTAAACTTCAAATCACCACTAGCAGTGACTTTAAAAACATTGTCATACTGAACTACAGCCTAAAGAAAACAATAGATAACTCCTACTTGAACTTCCATCACTGTGGAAAATGGTAAAAATGCAGGTAGCAGATCAGTGGTGTGCGAAATAAAAGGCTTACTGGACTAGCCACAACCAATAAAGCAGCAGTCAGCATTAGTGTAACTTCATAAAAACTCAAGTGCAGATCTGCAGCCTTCACTCAAGCAGTTTTCTTATTACAAAGTTTCAATTAAATACTGTTAGGCTAAACACTGAGAGGTGACAAAGTCACAGCTAACCATTACTGAGTGTTGTCAAATGAGAAAACTTCAGCGTATAACAAGTTTCTTTTCATCTGTAATGATTCGTTGGTTAAATGTCTTGTTCTCATTTGCCTAAGCACCGAATGTTTTAGTTATTTGCTCAAATTACTACTTTGGCAGCAGGATTAAATGAACACAGTTGAGATGTGGAATGTATTTCATGTCCTGTAAGAACAGATTAAGAACATTTTCAAGCCTTGCAGATAATTTGGGCAATTTCAGTCTGCAGATTAACAGTTTAGATTAGAACTAACTTGACTTGCAGTCTTTTGCATTATTTTAATGAGAAGTGCTGGCATCCAAGAGATATAAGCTAAAAGCTTCACAGACAGCAAAGGCGGAAGGGTAGAGGGAGAAGCCAAGAACTGTGTGACGGAAACACACAGTTTCTGGAGGGAGTCGAGAGTTCTGATGTTCTTCAACTGTTACTTTCACAACTCTTTTTAAGCAAAAACTGAAAGCAGACTAGAGGATAGCGCACGTGTTTACATTCAATGTAATACATAAGAACTAGTTAATTACTCAATTTTAAGACAACACAATACAAAGACTGTCACCTGCCTTCCTTCCTACTGGTTCAGAATTACTTTGTGATCTCATATTAAAAGCTTCAAAGAAACTGTTTTTTCTCCAGTTGCCCTTGATATAAACCAAAATTTGATGTCCTTTAGTAGCAAAGTGGATACTCTTTACAGAACATCACAGCTTCTGATACTCCCACCTGTATCTCCACCTTTAACAGTCATGTTACTACGACAAAATTGCCGTTTGAAATTGCTTTCACATAACTAGATTTAATACTAAAAAAATTTTAAAATAAAACCTCTCATATAATTTAATGGGGTACATAAAGAGACAGTTAAAACTGCATGGCAGTCCACACTGCATACCATGTATTTTTGTCAAATGCAACTCGTATTATAAAGCTTCCTTGTAAAGTTTATATAAATACTATGGTTAAGTCAAAACTGGTTCTGCACCCAAGCAATTGACACAATAAAAAGAGAGTAGAAGCTTAATTACCGAGTCTTCAGTTCAGTGACATGTGGCGGTCAAATGATGAGGAACCTGTCCATCACTCTACAGCTGATCTTCACAAGTCACACTTTCTTCCCCTCTCCAAACTGCCACCCACACAGGCACATCCCCACAACACTGTGTGTTGCATTGTTCAAGCCATCTGCCCTTCCATCTCTCTCTCAGCTAATTCCCATTTGCCAGTTCACACAGCACACAACTGCATGTACAGGCTCCCTCCACAAATCTCACCAGCTCACAATACAAATCATCTTCAGCAGTCAAACCTTCTACTGCAAACACATCAGTCCACATCCTCAGTACCTGTTGTCCAACCTCTCTTCTCCCTCTTTCAACTTCAGTTCCATTCACTGTGCTCGAAACTCCCTGTAAGATAAATTCTTCACCAGAAAAACGGGTTCCATTTGACAAAGGTCAGAAAGTAGCTTATCAGATCACACCAAAGCTGGCTGGCCTAGCAAAAACAAATCAAAATGCCTCCTTAGTATGTGGCTTGGGTTGCGCCACATTTTTCACCTTCTGCTGTTGGAATATGTGTAAAGTCAAGCACAGAAAAACTCATCCCGGACAAGTTCTCTCTCTAAGAGAGAACTGCCCTAAAGCAGCCCAATAATCAGTAAGCTAAACAGAGCTCTTAAGTGTTCAGTGCTCCATAGCTGTTCAGATGCTTGGAGTTCTGTTGCTGGGCTTGATCACTCTCTTGATCAAGCTACAGGAACAGCTTTATACTCAATTTCATTTGCCTTTGCTGTCACTGCTCATGCACCTTTAACAAATATAACACTGCACTACATTTGTGTTTGCTTCACAACTAAACACAAGATAACTGTTCAGTTTTACATTTTGGTCTTTTTGAAAAAGAATTCCAACTATCATTGATTGATTAAAGAGAAAATTTGGATTACTACAATCAGTTGCCACAGGATTTCAGCAATCTCTATCTTGCATCAGCATTCATAGAATGCAACTATGCAAAAGTCATCAACACATCCATTAGTATTCTCTTTTGTTAATCGCATCATGTATCAATCTTTGATATTTACAGAATGCATTCTTTCTGATAACATAAGCACTACAGTTGAGGTTTCCAAGTCCTGTTTCCTTCACTAAAGTCTTGCCATTTTAGCTCAGAGATCCACATCAAACCACCCAGTGAAAATTTTTATCTTATGAGCTTATGTTAACTACAACCTACAGCACCTCATTTTTCAAGTCAATAGGAAATACTTTTAATTGAATGGTGAAGATGTACATTCTGGAAGTGGCTTGGAGACTCCTAGACATTAGTACTTTAACCTGCCTGAGAACTAGCTGGGGGACACTGTGAAGTGGAAGGAACAGACTTCTGAAAAGTGGTTTCTCCACTCAAAAAACAGGAGAAAAGCTCCCTAAATCAAGAGCTTGTAATACTATGTGGAACTTCAGGTATATGAGTCTGAAGTTGCTGCTTCACTGATCTGATAAGGTTTTTAACACCTCAAAGCTGGTCTTGAGGGTTTCTTTGTTACTTCTGACGGCTAATTGCAAAAGGCTTGGACATTTCTAAACTACTCACAGTGTATGTTCTTAGACCAAGTATTCCACATTCAAGCTGTAGTAATGTGTTTTTAAAAGGCTTAAATATGCCATATACACTAGATTAGACTTTTGGCTCGGGAGGTAAACATAATTTATGTTGAATATCATGTCCTGAGATCATGGTAAGTAACTGAGGAGCTACATGCTGAAATAAGTGGGTACCCTACACATACAGGTTCTCCCTTACCTGTTTCTTATAGAGCTTGTCAGACTGCTTTGTAAACACACTGCACCACGGTAGACTTTTTGGCTGTTACTGATGGTTATTACACCAAAGTATCAGTTATATATTAAAGAAGAGAGACACACTGGCAAGTCACAGCAGCAAGAGCCACAAGTTTCCATATTCTGAAGAACCTTCAGGAGCAAACTACCTACCTGGAAGCCATCCAAGCAGATCTACACAGACTGTGGTTATTAGTAGCAGGTACTCAGCAGGGAGCATTCAGGGTTTCAGTCATCACAGATATAGCCTTAAGGGATATATAACACTCCAGAGTGGCATGGGAAACTAAGGTTTCAAAATTTACAGAAAGGGGTTGCTTACATTACATATGCCACGCAGGTAAAAATATAGTACCAATTAGGTGTGTCAACTGTCTCCTGCAACAGGTTCACAGTACTTGTGCCATACAGCAATCCCATTGAAGAAATTCTCTCTGCAATGCATTACACTAGGCAACGCATTTACTTCAAGGGAACGGATGATGTGCTGAGTGCATCCCAATATCCACAGAGCTGTATTTGGCCTGGAACTGACCTGCCTACAAGTTGGACTGTTCCTCACTGATCAGCACCTCAATTCCCCCACTGGAAAGTGAAGTAAGCCATCAGGAGAGTTAGCTCAAAAGTTCAAACTCAATCCTTGTCCAACGGACGAGTGACACCGTCCCATAGCAGTACAGGCAAGGCTATAGAGGGTCACCAGTACACTCCATCTACTATCTTTCTTCAACATAAGCAGATCACTATCTGTGTTCTTGTTATTGGAACCACTTGCTCCACCATTCATATCATTATTATCATCAGTAAAAACAACTGTGGGAAATTTAAAAAGCAAGCATTTATGTGCGGACAAAGAAGAGGAAGGGACTTAGTCCAAGTACAGCCTGATAAAATGACAGGACCAATCCAGCCTCCATACGAAGGGGAACTAAAGCCAAAAAGCCACACACATTCCAGATCACTACCAAATCTCAACCAAAATTCTGCATCAGAAAGATCAGTACTAAAGTACGTGCAATACAAAAACGTTCAAGGGTTTTACTGAAGTGATTTTTGCCATAACTTGCCATTTTGTTGTACTATTCTACCATTCCTGAACTTGTGTGTGTGCCCGTAAAAGCTCAAGATTTTAATAACCTCATAGCTTGCAAGCTATTAATAGCAATATTGCAGTCATTGAACATGTCCACCTCCTGTCCAAGGCCTCTCCAGAGGGCTAGCAGTCAATCCTTCACTGACAGTGAAAACAACAAATAGAACAGACTATTCAGCACACCTCTCTCTACACATAGTGAGAAGTAGTGTCAAATAGAAATATCAAAGCCCTGGATTACTTAAATAACTAATTGTTCCAGAAGCATGGAGGAATTTGAAAGCCAGGTAAGGTACAGAAGGATGTCTAACCATTCAGAGCAGTTACAAACCCCAAGACCCCTCTCACTATGAAAACCCCAAAACTATAACCAGCATGATTAAAATTCTTTCAAGTTCATTCAGTAAACAGTAATTCTTCACATCTACTAAGGCAGAAATCCTCAATAAACACAGCAAAGCTAGTATGTATCATTCAACTCAAGGGAATTCCCTTCCAGCACCTAAAACAAAAAAACCCGATGGTACGAAATAATACCGTGTCTGTTGAGTTTCTCCAGATAAGATGCAGTACCTCAGCTATACAAAACGCAGAGAAACTGGTAGAACTTGAAATCTCTTCTCCCCAGGTAAAGACCTTGCACAATAAAGCTGGCATGTAGTCATTCAAGGCACCAGAAGATGAGATGATCACCACCACCGCTACAACACAGTCCACAAACAAGATTTCAGTCTGTTTCTTTTTAGAAACACTATCTTGACAAAAATCATTGACTAAGCAGCTTCTTTATCTCAAGGGTCAAGACACATACCAAATCACTGTTTAACAAACACAGTGTAACCAGTACTGCCTGTAATTCGCAAACTCTGTTTCAGACAGGCCCTTCCCCCAAATCCTGTATGCGCTAGACAATCAGCGAGAAGCAAATCCTTCATTTCCATCGATAATATACCCCTGACCAGTCCTGAATAGCCTTGATAGCAAATTAGCATTTCTATGGGCCAAGACCAATTTAGTCAATCTCACTGTGTCCTTGCCAGTTTTCTTTTAATTGTAAGTTGCTTTTCATTCTGTTGATTAACTGTAAATAGAAGAATCACAAATTTTTTAATCATCATCTTTTTGGAGGAAGGTAGAGGGAGAAAAGCTTCTTTATTAAGGGGAGAAGTTAATTCCAATGGAAAGTTTAAGGGACATACATAAATCATATATATACATACACACTTAAAAAATAAATCAATTAAAAAAAAAAAAAAAAAACTGAGGAATTTCATTTTAATCCAGGCTGCAAACATTATAGCAAGAAACAAATCTCTCCAATAGGAATGTGATTTACAAAGCAATGCAGACTCTGACAGATGGAGCCTGGGAAGGCACATGCCAGCTGCTATGTTAGTAGCATTTTCTGCCCAATGCAACAAACAAGGTTCATGTTGGCTCTGGACTAAACCATTCCCTTTATTAAAAACCAATTATATATTATTTATATGCAATACATAAAAATACTGTTGAAAATGTAATTTTCAGTTCTTCTGCCAAATCAAATCAAAGAGATGTCTTAGTAAATATGTTGGCACAATACATTGTTACTGTCAGTTGTCACAGTCTGTCTATACAACCATAATGGCATGTCACACTGAACTCAAGTGACAGAAGCAGACATGCCCATGTGTCATTTTCACACAACCCTTGTACACTCAATTAGTAAGGCTTCAAGGCTGCACACGCAGCAAGGGTAAGAAATTTGGTCCAAGTCTTACATTCTGTGTTTTACATGATTTAGAAAATACAAACTTCAGTACAGAAACCACATATTCTGTTCCTGTCAAGCACTGCCCAATAGTAGCACATACAGCTGATTCAAAACTACACCTTGATCTGTCTTGCAGATTTGCCTTATGACATCAAACACAATTTTCTTCAGAGCTGACATAAAGCAGGCTCTGACATCAGAGATCTCAGTCAGAGCTCCAGAGAGGTGGATTCACCATCCCTAGAGGTATTCAAATGACGTGTAGATGTGGCATCTAGGACGTGGTTTACTGGTGGACTTGGCAGTGCTGGGTTAGTAACTAGACGTGATGCCCTTAAAGATCTTCTCCAATCCAATTAATTCTGTGATTCTGTGATTCTAATGCCACCCTTGGACTGCCAGACAGAAAAAGAAATCCTTGGGACTTCATAGCAGTCTTCTTCCTTCAACACTAAGAAAGTTACCTAAGGCTTTGGAGCATATGATTATTTTGGCACACTAGACAGCAGATAACAGGGAATTAGAGAACTTACAGCGCATAGAGAAACAAACAGAAAGTCTCTCAAATATTGATCTTTTGTTTTTGTAATAGAGTTTGAAATTAAAATGACTTTCTGTTTACTTTCTTAAGTGATGGCACCCACCCACAAGTTTTAGCTCATCTAGTGAGACATGCTCCTTTGATAAGTCAGAGACTTATTTTTCACTCTTTTTTTTTGGTGAGAATAAGGAGACACATTAGAATTTATTAGTTACATTAATATCCTCTTTGTAATATAGTGGCAGCAACATAGAACCAAACTCAAGTTTCTCTAAATGAAGAGAACAATCAGAACTGGATAGACTTTCATGTCATGCAAGCCTTTGAATCAAGACAGCTCAGAGTAACTTGCTCTGGGGCAAAGCTTTTCAGTTCACACCTTGTGAAAAAGTTTCATTATGTTCATAACAATGTTTCCTCCTATGGATTTTGTTTACCTCTTCAGTTTACTCTCAAGGACTGGTGACTGCTGACATGAAGTCTTTGATTTCTGTTTTGACAAATTAAAATGGAGGTCTAAACCCAGAATATAACAAATTTATACCTGAAGACAAGCAACATGCTAAAATTTGACGACCGTCATAGGTAAGCTTCAAAGACTACCTCTTTCTTTCCAGATCCTCACTCTCTAGTCCTCCCTACCTTCTACACAGACCTGGAACCATACCAGATAGCACTGAGCAAGCAAGGTTAAAACAATGAGATGTAGCATAAAGGATCAAATTACAGTCTCATCTCAGCATGTCCTGGTATCACAGGATATTATCAAAGACATTCCAGGATTCAAAGGGTGGCTATGAGAAAGATGGAATCTCCCTTTTTACAAGTTACTCCTGGGGAGATTCCGACTAGATACAATAGGAATATTTTTCACAATGAGAGCAATCAGTCAATCACCAGAATAATCTTGTCAGGGAAGTGGTGGAATCCCCTACATTGGGCATTTTTAATATTCAACTGGACAGGGTGCTTGGGACATCTTGTCTAGATGATGCTTTCTTTTGCCCAAGAAAAGTTGGACTGGATGATTGCTCAGGTCCCCTTCCAACCTGGTATTCTATATTATGTCAACAATGCTCTGAACTCATTCAACAGGGTAATCCCAACTTCTGTGCGCAAAACAAACACACTGAATGTCAACATCCGCTAAAGGAATGGTCCAAAAACAAGCAAGCTCAAAGCTACACTCTGCATTGCAACAGGTTCCTCCCATGGAGACGTCAGAGATGTTGCAGGACAACAAAGCAGTGATGGAAGTGGGAAAAGAGAGCACAGAAAGTCATTAGCAAGCCTGTCCAGCTCCAGGGAGACTCTCAAGGCTACAAAATGTAGAGCCAAGAGTTACACTGGCCTTCAGACAATCAGCACATTTCTGCATTGCACGTGTTCCTAATTCAGGAACAGTTCTCATGTTTAAGAAAGTCACTTTAGACACACAGCTGCTGCCCAGATTTTACAGTTCAGGCAGTTCCCAAATATCACAGTATTTTTAAAACAAAGAAAACAATGGCCATTATAGGATCAAATTCTCTTCTCATGCTTTGTATCATTACACTGCTGACTACTTAGTGTCTTGAAGATGAACATACTCAGTCCAGCAGAAAATCATCACATATCTCACTGTAGTTAGCACTGTACTTAGACCAGAAACTAGTGGATTCTCACGATTTTGTAGTAGCTTGTTTCCCAGCACAAGGCATACTCTCACAGAGCACACAGGATATACAGTGATCTCACGGTAATAAAGTAATGGACTGCAATACAAGGAATGATTGTTTTTATAAGAACCTGCATGTAATTGGAAAAAAAAAATTAACCTAGTTTCTGCTTCTATCTGATCACATAAACAGCTAATATTGCTCAGACTTTGACGCACTCCTGGACCTGACTGTACAATTTTTATTTGATAGTGGCTGAAAGCACACTACATCCAGCTTCTGTTTGAATAATTATTTTTATTATGTTAAAATTTTATCCTATGGTTAGCAACAACATTCCAAAACCTTACATGCAGAAGCTCATTTACATAGTAGGTTATTTCAATTGCAGCAAGTAGAAATTTATCTCCTCTAAAAACCACATGCAACAGAGCAAAACAGATGGCTCAGGAGAATGGAGAAGGAGAGGGAGTAGGAATGGAAAGTCAATATTATTTCTTTCCCCACCAAAAAGTGAACAGAAGAATACATAACCAGAACTAAACAAATATGGTAATCTCCACATCCAGCAATAGGTAAAATCTAACTTACAGAAACTAACAGAAGAAAGCAAGTAAATCTTTAATAGGAAATACAGCATCAAGTTCAGGAGTGAGGGAATCACATTGTTTGGCTTTTCTAAACAAAGTCCTTGGTGACACAATTGCTGTGGTGTTAGCTAGTACAGCAGTAGTTCAAGTGAGTAACTTTCTCTAAAAATACAGCTGCAATGCGTCTTGCAGACACAATTACAGGAAAGTTTTCTAATCAGTGCTGAAGTTGCACTGGTGTTTTTAAGATGCACCTTCATATGATTTTAAAGACTGCTTCCCCTTCGTGTACAATGTAGAGGGCAGATTTCGGCATATGCGGGAGGTGCAGAGTCATACAGATGACAGCAGAGCTGCACTGCCATGCAATCAGATGCGTAAGAACAGTCATATCCACGTTACAAACCCAAACGATTCTATTTCAGCACTCGTCATAGGGCCATCAGGACACCTTGCTGTGTCATCTGTAATCAGCTTGAGTGGCGTTTTTACAGCGCAGAGGAGCTGTGTTCGGAGAAGCAGCTCCCTCACAACAGGAACACATCACCGCAGCTGTGTATCCACCCACACCCACGCCGCCACTACCTGTGCATCTGTGCACCCAGGAGGCAGCCGGGCTAAAACGCACGGGAGGCCACGGGAGGACATGTACAGCAGTGGAGCAGCATGTGGGATGGTGGAGCTGTCATTTCCAACTGCTTCAAAGCCTGGGATGGCCTCTCTACACTGCAAGAGGCAGAAGTAGTAGTAGTCCAAGAAAATTTTATGCCCATTAAGTCTGCTGGTAAGGCTTACTATCAGAGATAAGAGTCTCGCTATGATGTGAGCATCTGCAAGCAAGCCCAGGACTGGAACAATTACATTTCATAAGCTCTGTTCAAAACTCTAATTTAAAACAGCAAGAAGTGGCTGTGTCAGTAGAGAAAAAAAAAAAAAAAGCAGCTATACTCTAAAAACATGCTCTTAGTTTTACCAAAGAATACACAGTATTTACATGTAAATGAAATCCTTCATGAATAGGGGGACAGAAAACAAAAACTTTTTATACAAAACCAGCCTAAACACTGAAGATATGTCCAAAGCAAAACTGGAGACTGGTCTTTTTACCACCTCCTCTCCCCACCAGCTCTTGAGTCAGGAAAATGCTTTTCAGCTTCCTGCCTTGTTGTTTTTCAAAGGAAACTGGAAAGCACAAAAAACCAAACAGATCGACAACAAACATGTTTTCTGTTCAACAACTACAGAAATTAAGAAAATTCTCCTTTTGTGAATAGCAAAATTATCATCATGGATGGCCACATTTTTGCACCCATTATACTTAAATGATGATGCATTTTTCTTAACTTTCACAGTGGTTGTTTGCATTTAGTCATTTTCTGAGGAGGTAAGAAGCTTAAATGAGTGCCTCTGCTCATTATTTATGTTCTCTATTTGCATAACTCCTGCACAACTGCTCCATTAAACACCTCTTCCCCTCCAAGGCCAATTTTAAAAGCCTCCTGCTTTATGAGACTGACAAGTATGACTCACAGTATTCCCCACATTCATTCCCCCAGGCCTCGTGGGATGTTGTGCAGCCAGTAAAAGTACCTATTCCAGTTCATACTCCCCCACTCCCACTGCTGCTGCAGTAACCCCTTACAGCAGTCTGGGAAAAAAGTAAAGCTGCTTCTCTCCTGTAGGCAGGAAACAAATAGTAACAGTATTTGCTTTCTATATTGTCCTTCTCAGCACCACAGTTAACAAGAGAGAGTGGCTGAACACAATGAAGGAAGGTTACACTCTCTTCTCCATTCTTCCTGTGCTCTTATTCCCACCAGAAACTTGTGAGTTTCTCAAGACCCTCAAACTGCTTTTTAGTTATCCTTCAAAACATTCCTGTTTTCTATCGGCAAGGCAGAAAGTTATTCAACATAGATTAGCTACTCTGAAAATTCCTTCCAGGCCCAAGGAACACGTTTAAACACTCCACACATATGACATTCAGGACCAAAACCAGCAACTTTTCTCTCCAGCAGAGAAGCAGAAATCAACAGGTACCATATCCCTGCATACTTGGCTTCTACCCGCAGTAAACAAGTTTATCTCATAATTAAAATAATACCTCCCTCAGTCGCTATACAGCCAATATTCATTCACTGCAGAGTACTGAGAAGAGCTGATTTCACAGTTCTTGATCATGGACAGTAGGTTCTCAAAGAGGGAATGTGTGCTAGAAAGCTTTCAACTGGCTGTTATCATTCTCCACTGGTTAAAGGACAGACCAATAAAGAGAAATTAAATACATATTTAGAAATGACAGCCACTACTGAAGAGATACGAGATTTCTTACAAAGTAAGCTGCATTGAATGAGCCCAAGCTTCAAATACATCTATGGCAACAACGATTTCTCTAAAATTCAAAGTTAAAGACATCTTAGAAATTAGATTAAAAATCTGCTGCCATATAAGACAAATCCCAGGACTACTGCGGCAACCAGATCATTTCAGAGCTGGGAGAACATATGGTGTGCTGCAGCAGGAAACACACCCACGGTATTTGAAGAGAGCCCTTGTAGAGCCAAGCACTTCCAAACCAGACGCATATTTTATCTAATGCAGCTAAAGCCAGGAGTTTGCATCATAGAAACAATAGCTCCTCCCAGAGATTTAGAAATCCTGCAAGTCAGACAGCAAATCAAAAGCTGAACAATCCCCAGCCAGGTCTCAAAGATCTTGCCAACATAACTGCATTGATCTACCATATCTCTGCTTGTTGGTCTAATACTCTCTGGACCTTGTCTGAAGCATCATCCAAGCCACCTGCTATGAGGCTTCTCAGTGGAAACCCTGGAGGTGATAATCGTATTTTATAAAACTCTTTAAGGATCAGGCCAGCTCTGCTCTGTGGATACATGCATGTTAAGAGAACACCATTCTTCCTCCTAGTTCACTTTCCTTCTCTGTTAGGAGAACCAAAGTCCTCCAAGCAGAGAAGTTTTATTAAGCCCATTTTACTCCTTAGTCTCAAAAGAGTAATAAAAGGAGCAGCTTCCCGAAGAAGACAGGTTTCTTATAAAGGAAAGGCCTGGCTGCATATAAATATGAGAGGCCTCCTAAGAATTTTACTAATAGGGAGAATCGTGTCAGTCCCATTCCACATTGTCTTCCCAGCTGCATTCCATTTCCTCTGTATCCTGCTCATCATGGCTTCCTCAGGTAGTTAGAGACTACTGCAGAGATAAGGCTTTAGTATCAACTCTGTGCCAATAAAGACAGTTCAAAGAAGAAATGTGTATAAATGTCTTCAGTAGCTGTGGGTTTCAAATTACTAGGAAACCCATGCTAGTAGAAACTGTTTGTGGGAAAGGCAACATGACAAATAGCTGCATAATATAAGTTGTAAGTAAAATATGCAGTTAAATAAGAGAAAGATTAATTAAAAGACATAGGCAAGGGAGAATAGGTTTTCAGATCAGAGCTGAAATGAGACAAAGTCAACGACATGAGCATGAAACAAAAGGTCTAACAAGTGATCTGCAGCAAGCAGATAGAAGACCTGAGCAGGGAGACAGAAATCAGCAAATTCACATGAAGATTGCAGCCTAGGAGAAGCATATGGAAAGAGAAACATCACTAGTAATATTTAGTGACATAAGAGCAACTAACATTACTAGGCATGTGAAAAGTCAAGCCATGGCATGGCATTCTGCAGCTACTTAGATGTTCATGCAGTAATCTGATGCACCTGCCTGGACACCTTTTTCTTCTCTTGCCTATTTGTTTTATGCAGATGTTTTCTTATCACAGGCTCCAGAAAACACTGAACTATTGCACGAGGACCACAGCTCAAGTACTGACTTGTAGCACATCCACTAAAATAAAGTCAAATAAGATGCACAGCTGACAATGATTGCTGCAGGACAAATACTGCTTGGCAGATTTGCTGACCCCAAAGTACAAGGAGATCAGAAAATGAAAGTGAAGATATGCATCTGGTAAAAGATTATCTGTGGGGGAAAAAAAAAAGCCAACAAAAAACCCCACACTTGCCTGATAAGGCATAGCTTATAGTAAGAATTATCATGTGAAACACTGGTGTGAAAGTAGCCAGCAGAGCCTACACTTCAATTCTTTTCCAAGAATTGTTATGCTTCAAATAGTAAACAAACTTTTTTTTTTTTCTTGGAACTATTTATAAATTTAAGACCACCCAGGAAGAACATTACATTCAGCTGTAAGCATGTCAAACCAACATTTGTTTTAGTAAGACTCCTCTGTGCGAGTTCTGAGAGGCCTTCCTGCTTTCTTAACAAAAGCAGGAACAGTACCACATTTTATTACTATTTGTCTTTGAGGCTACAATAAAGTTAGGACAGTGATGCACAGTCTCTTCCCCATGAGTTCTTTAACTGTACATCACTGCAGTATCAGAGCTTCCTTGCACATGGAGCAGCATGCTTGCACTTTAACTTCTGCTGTGTAAAGAGTATATAGAATTGATTATTTTGGGCTCAGAGAGGGACGGATGACACTATCACAAATATAACTTATCTTAACATAAGAAATACAAAGATGCAATCTCATGGCAGAAGAGACAACCTTTACTGTCCTTTTAGAATATTCCACAATGTCAGAAGATACGGTATGGCACACATCATCTGTGGAGGTTATGAAGAGACTTTATCATAGGGGAGGCTCAAACTAAGGGAAGCTTTGATTTTCAAATACTTTTTCAGTTTGCCAAACCACAGCGCTTACTAAATGTATTTGATCTAGAACCTTTGACAAGAATATTATTAAAAATAAAGTCCCCGTGTAAGCAGTCAATCTTTTTCAGAGTTAAGCTAACCTGCTTCTTTAGCTTAGCCAGCAGGTTACCTACCAATTCCAACTCGCGTTAATACAAACTGCTGAATTTTACAAGTTGTACCAGAAAATGCTATACTCATGTTTCACTCTTGAGTTGAAAGTCTCACGCAGGATTCCCCAGCCCTCCTTTTCTTCTGAAGCATCAGCATCATAGTAACAAATACACGCTCTGCAAAGCAAGCATGCATGGTTCCTGTTAACAGCATTAAGGGCTTGCATAAGTAATGAGCAAGACTATTTGCACAGTCTCAAGCAAAGGTGGCATCTACACTCTTATTAATTAACCCAAGGAAAATAACGCATTCCCTCTAAAATCAGGAGGAAGAGTTTAGAGTTCTGTTTTCATCTGCTGCATAATAAATTGATTCTTTAAAGAGCCCACCTGTTAGAAATGCTGTATCTTCTACTTCAATACCTGGCATTAAGCTGATGAAACACTTGACTAGCCACTCCAGCACAGTCAGGACACACTGAGAGGCTGGAGGTTCAGGAGGAAAGGCACCTGCAGTATCATCTTGCTCAGACCTGTGTTGAGGAGCACACCATGACCTATTCTCCACAGCACCCTGGTCTTGACTCTCAAGGGCTCTCTGCAAGTTTTGAGCTACAAAGGGCTACTTCTGCAACCCACACGAGACATCAAGTCTCTGTGGCTGCTGCCTCACCAGCAAGGTCAGGAAAAGGGAGGAACCACACTGAGGCACAATATCTGCCATTTCAAATTCAGCAGTTACTTCCCTTTACTTAGGGGTAGAGGGAGGGGACGATCCCTCTGACGAAGCCCACCTGCCTCTGTCACCAGTGCTCAGATCTGGGATGGGGTGGAAGGAATGGCATCAAAGGAAGGCCACTCTAGGGAACAGAGATGCTAAAGACAGCAAGAATGCTCAGGTAATTATGAACACTCCTGGACACTGAGTAAGCAGTGTTCCACAACTAATTTCCTACCATGCAACAATAAAAACCACACTACACTCCTTTAGACTCCAAGTCCCTAAATAAGGACTGAACACAGGCAGAGAGAGCAAGATACCCCCTTATCCCTCAAGGCTGTCTTGCTATGCCAGGACTGACACTTTGTCCACACAGTTGCCCCTGCACTGTTCTGTAGCTAAGCAAGATTTCGGTCACCAGAAATGTCAAACACAGACCGCTTTCACTAATGAGAATAGAGCGGCATCGTCTCGTGCTTCTGCCAAGACCCACAGTACTGTGAGCATTATGTAACTCCAGATGCTTGCAAGGCAAAAAATTAGAATCTCAAGGTTCTTATGAGAGGTGATACATAAAATTCTTAAAAACTAATTGCTGCTAATGAGTTCAGTGATGGTTTCAGGTGCATATTTTCCCAAAAGAGTCATTACACTGCCTCTGTGCACACTGTCTCTGTGTTTCTGTGCATACCCACGTTTTGCTGTGTTGCAGTATAAGCAAGGCAGTCTGGAAAGGGGTGGGGTGGCAGGGGGAACAGCACTGGAAGTCCACACAATCAGGTTCTGTTCCCAAATCTGACAATATGTCCCTGTATGACCTTCCATGAGCCAGTTATAAATTCCATGCCTCCACTTACGCTTTTGTAAAATGAAGACAGTTCAAAATGCTAAACAAAGATTCTGGGAAGTTGTATCAGTTCTTTTACTTCAGAGTTCAGAGGTTTTTTCTGTTAAACTTAGATTAGATACTAACAGGAACTTTGCCCTCAGAGGTACAACACTTCCTACTTGTACTCAGCCTGCTCCTGTACTCTTACCTTCATTACAACTGCCTTCATTCTCCACTTTATGAGACCTTCCCAAGGCCCATCTATTTTCTCTGTACCATAAGAGCTACTTACTGTAACAACCTCCCAGAGAACCAGACTGAAGTATTATGGTTAATAATTATTTTGCCCCACTTACTCATACTTCCTTCTTCCTTCCAACAATCCCACAGGACTGTGCACAGCAAGAGCAGCACAGGGAGCAAGGATCACACCTGGCATACGCTGACCACAGACAGCCTGCGAGCATCTTCCTTCCGACACCGCACAAACAGAAGAGAGTGGAGACTGCTTCCCTCGTGGAAGAAACAATACGCTGTAAAAGCTTATCCCAATCCATTTTACTCCACCTGATTAAGGTAGCACAGTGCTGACACAATGATCGGCTGAAATACTAAGAAAAAATGGAGCAGGAATAGCAGCCAACACCTTGCTGGCTTTTTAAACCATATATACTAAAATTAATGGAAATGTTTCAAATTTGGAAAAGCTCATCTCATATCATCTACCTTCTCTGGACACAAACCAGACATACAACACTCTAGCATTAGTTTTCTTTAAATTCAGGGTAATTACTTGCTGATTCACTGAAGCTGGGCTACCGCCTTACTGCTGCCTACGAACTAAAGCTTTATTTTCCAAAACACAAAGGCACATGCACAGGCACAGAAGAGATACAAGTCTAACTCACTAACCTGTACCTGTATTATTATTCTAAAAAAGCCCCAAAACCACACACAGAACAGACAGTGCCTTTTATACTGCTGGCAAACATTTGCTTAAACTGCCTTAAAAAGAACATTATTTCAAAGTATATTGCAACACCTTTTTTTAAAGAATATTATTTAAACCTACAAAGCATAATAGATGATACATTCATATTTTATCTCGTTGCTCTCTAACTTTGAACTATATTTGGTGTTACAGAAAGTGAACTTAATTTGCTTTTTTTGTTAAATGTTCCAAATTTAGCAATGAAACCCAGGGAAGAAAAAAAAAATTACTGTATTTACTCTCAATACCAACTAATTAAACCTATGAACATAAAAGCATGCAAGTTCTCACAGCACATAAAGGATTTGTATTAGTGACAATTTAAGAAGTTTATCCTTTTAGAGCAGCTCATTTCCTGAATTAGACATTCTGAGTGAACTTCTTCGTACCGAACTAAGTTAAGCCACTTTTCGTGTGCCAGGCAATGAAATCGAGTGTCTGACCAGTTACCAATGTTTAAAGAAAAGCCACCAAAAAAAGGGTCGCTTGCGTTGGAAAGGAAATATCTAACATACAGAAGTGCAGAACATCCAACTTATCAAACAAAAAGAGTTCCTCTATGCATCTTGGAAGATAACACAAATATTTATGGAACTTCTTGCATGCAACACTCCTGCTCAATGCCACACATTTACTTTTCTATCAACTGGAAAGATACTTTAATCTGTTTGCAATAGCAGTTAAAAGCATGGACAGACTTCAGTTTGTCTGTTTTACCCAGAACAGCTTGTTAATTCACCGTTCAGTTTCCACATACCAGTCAGAAGCTACAGAAGGAAGTAACATGACAGAAAAACACACATTTAGGCAACACAGCACTTACTTCCTTAAAAGGTCTCTCAATTTACTTTTTTAAAGCTGCTAAATCTACCCACTTGAGACCATGAAGATCAGAATTTACACAAGGAGTGCAAGCTATTTGTTTAGAGATTCTCACAGTCATATTAAAATTATATTTGAGCTTAAACACAGAAATTACACATGGATCTTCGCAAGTGGTCTAGAAGCTTGAGGCTGACAAAAACTATATATATCTGCATATGCATAAACAAGGCTATAAGGAGCACTTGATTTAGACAGTAGAACAGTTGTAAGGAGCATTTTATAGCACAGAGAGGCCTCTCTGGGATACACCAGTCAACTGAAGTTTTTCAAAAGGAAGTCATCAGTGCAGTAACACTGCAGAAGCTGATTTCCTGTCTCATTCCAATGTTTCATAAGCTAGTTATTGTAAATAAGTTCCTTAAAACACGAAAATAATTCCATACAGCCAGGAAAATTACTTGAGAATCTGTACGGAAGTTAGTATTTTTCAGCTGAAGAATCCTAACTAGAACTGTAAATGCTTTAGCTCCTTGTTATTTCTGTATTAAGTAGTACTGATCAAGTTCATACTGCCTAGGATACTGATGTAACTCCTCACTAGACTCTTCAGCTTTAAGCTACAGATTTTCAGATAACCTTTTGGTTACAAGCACACCAAAAGGGACTAGTCCCAGAATATACCTGCAGGCAAAAGGATTTGGGGAAGATATCAGTGATGGGAACTTACATTTTGAAAATATTTTTAAAAAATTAATACATCTACATAAAAGAAAAATTACTTCAGAAGGCAAAAATATGTCTTAAAGATTTAAGGTTCAAAACCTTCAAAAACTGTTCAGAGTTTAAATCTCTGATCTAAAACAGGAATCTAATTTTCTACTTGCTTCTTACTGAAGCTTCCAACCAGAAACATCACAGATTTTAAATACTGTCAGAGATTAAATACACTAATGTACTTATAACGCCCTTTTTCTTCCATTCAAAGCCAAAATCATCACCAAAACATCACAATGTTCTTCAGCTGCTACTTCTACATTGTGGTTTTCTTTCCATTTCCTTTTCTTTTCTCCCATCCCCCTCAAGACTGTCACCATACTGTACCTTCCTTTTAGCACTGCAGGTCTTCCTTAGAAGCCTATTTGCTGTACTCCTCCTGAATTCTTTTCCCTTCCTAACAAATAAACTTTCTAGATAACCAGAATACACATGCTCTGGAGGGCAAACTGTGTTACCATCTGACATTCTGATATAGTCATAATGTGCCTTAGCAAGAAACTGCTTCCTGCTTTTCTAAGAAGAGCCATTTTCAACTTGAGATTCCTGAATGTTGTCTTTCCTAAATGCTTCAGTAAAAGGATTCTTACTCTCCACACAGCTACTTTCACCATCAGGGAGCCAAGTTCCAGCCAAGGTGAGCTTGTTCCGCATTTCTCTTTTTTTTTTAAGGAATCCTTGAAGACATTGAATATAAGTTTTCCTCAAAAAATCAACATGACTGAAATTTTACCAACATTATTCTCAGCTTAAGTAAAAGAGACAAAACAAAATTCCTGTATTTTCAAATAAATAAAGCAATATATAGCTTGAATACAGCAATATTAGGGGTGGGACATTACTTTCCTGCTTAAGTCAGCAAACAATATAAACTGTAACACTAAGAACATCATTCTGTCTGCTATTACAATCACTACAAATTGTTAGTGCCAGCACTCAGAATAGTCTGACAAACCTGTTCCACCTCAGTAGCACAACTCAGAGTGGGTAACAGCACATAGTAATTTTTATCACTATGGAGCACTTAGCTTTTTCCACAGAAAAAAAGAAATCCCTCCAAATTCAAAGTGGCTGAACTGAACCAGCTACATGCTACCAGGTAAGTTACAGTATGTAGCTGCTTGCAAAGTATTTTAACATTCACTTCATGGCCAGGTTCTCTATTCTGGTCTGTCTTTTTTATAAAATGCTAAATTACATTAAACACACAGATTTTGTATTATATGTTTGTTAAGCCTCTTCCTTTCCTCTTCTCCCTTCCCACCCCACAATACTCATACACACAAATCTCATAACCCAGTGCCCTGTGTCATATTGCCTAATCCGGCCGTGGCCCCACCACATGCACTGGCAGTATAATCTGTTCAGCAGTCCAACTGGACAGCAGATGGCTTCGCATCAAGTGCTGATTAAAAAAACCACCTCCATCAAACATTTAAAAAAACACAGTTTTATCAATACATTTACCATTTTTACAGAGCAAATGTAAAATACATGTAAAATACAAGCGAGGTATACACATTTTCCAAAGCTACTGTGCAAGACTGCATTAGGAATTTTAGAATTCCAGCTTCCTTTCAAAAGGGGTAAACACAGCTGTACAAAGATAAAACAGACCCCACCAATCACATATCCAGCTGACCTTGATCCTTGAGGTGAAAATGAGCTACCAAATTACAAAAAAAAAAAAAAAAAAAAGGAAAAGGAAAAGCCACCCTAAATGACCGGATGGGAATTTGCTCAAGTGTTGTGTTTGGTTTGCTTGATGGAAGTAAGAAAAGACAATTTTATGACTCTGAAGAAAATGATGTTACTGAAGATCCTCTGCACCTTTCTGACATAGGGAAAAGTCAGAAGCAGGAGACACGTCAAAACTTGTGCTGCAATTACCATACTCATGTATTTGTCATATTTCCCATGAGTAAAACCAAATGAACCTCGCCTCTGAGAAGCATTTATATCAGCAGCTTTCTCTGGGTGGAGCAAACAACTCGGAAGCATAAATAGACATTAACTCATACTACCTCATACACCACAAAAAAACCCCAAAACTTGAAAATATGGCTTATTAGAGCCGTTTTAACTCAAATATCTCATAAAAAAAAAATCTCTTCATATTACTAAAGATGTGTTTCCATATTTGCTGCTCCATTACTAAAAACAGTACAATAATTTACCAGCAAAGATGGATACCAGAGAGTTTAGTAACCTGTATTAAATACCTATCACAGGTGATCTAGTATTAGATTCAACAAGTTCACTCTACAAGCTGTCTAGTAAGTAAAGTTTATTTACCCTTCTCCTTCAAATTTTTTACGGAAAAAAAAGCTGAATTTTAGCATCTCTGGATAGTTCTGCATCCAGATCAGTATGACTAAATACACAGACTTAGAGAGTCATGTGATGTAGATCCTGAAAAAATAATAATAGTAAATTGTGCTTAAAGTTGCTTGACAAAAATAGACTCAAAGCAAGGCCAAGAAGCAGCTGGCAATCTATGGGAGGGAAAAACAATCCACACCGACCGGTGGAGAGACGCTACAACCAATGGAGCCTCTTCCAGCATGAGAGACCCGGTCTGCAATCCCTGCTGTGCGGTGTTAGAGCCGGGCAGCCTGCGAGAGGCACAGATTGCCATTTTGAAACGCCGCCTCCCGCTCGCACGGCGGTGCCAGCCCACGGGCAGCCTCCTGCCCCCGCACGCCGCTCACGGCAGCGCTGCGGACCCGCAGCACCGCGGCTCCCTCAGCCCCGCCGGGACGCGCACCCGAGCAGGACCCGGCGCGGGTGCCCCGCGACCGAGCTCCGTGATGTCACCCGTGTGCGGGGCCCCTTCCGCTCCCCGCGCCGCTGCGGCCG